>JARFJB010001544.1:3605000-3627500 GCA_036346205.1 Vesta saturnalis
TATATACATATTAATAATAATTTTGATTTTTCTTTGAACAGTTTAGTTGTGATATATTTATATTTTACGTTTCGTTATATGATTTTTTAGACATTATCATACACCTAACTTTCAAGTCAATTATTAAAATAGCAATTTGATTAAAATTTTATATTATAGATATTTATATTAAGGGCATAATCAGAAGATTATGGCTCGAGGGAATGTTAAAAGCCCGACGCGAAGCGGAGGGCTTTTATATTCCTGAGAGTCATAATCTACAATTATGCCCGTGGTACATACAATGTTTTATTTTATTTTGCACCATGAAACTGGAACAAAATATTAAAAAGATTCAGTATTTTCGGCAAGTTTTTAAATGCAAATGCAGTGAAATAAAGTCGACAGTAGGCTAATTTGTTGTTACTAAGATACTGTGATATTGCTATTATATATCATGTCATGTGTTTGCTGTCAATCATGCTGCTTAGCATCAATGACATTTCCGTGCTATAAAGACCACATTACGCCCGCATTTGGAGGCGTATAAAGAACATTATGGTGGCAAAATAAAATAAAATATAAATAAACTTACTATAGTTACTGTGCTACTATGCAATAGAATTAATACACATAAATACACAAAAAATTGTACAACAGCACTAAAGAAACATGAAAAAAATTGCAATCACTTCTTTTACTATAATAATACAAAATCTTAGATCGGGAAATAAATACTCAAAAAGATTCATTAAAGAAACTTTGTGTATAAATGCCCACAAAAATAACACAGTAAATGATAAATCTGACATAGAAGAGTGTAGCAAATGTATATATATATATATATATATATATATATATATATATATATATATATTGACGGATTGGTAGTTGCTGATTCTGTAGACAAAGCCAATGTTTTTGAGGATTTGTTTGCATCAAGATCGTGTCTCAATGATTCTGGAAAAGATGTGCCCTAGTCAACTCTTCTTCATACGTTATGAAACCAATTCATTTTCGGTACAAGTTCTTGGAATCGATCATCAGTAGGCTCGATCTCAACAAGGCGACTGGCCCAGACGGTATCCCAGCTATTGTCTTAAAGAGATGTTCCCCGAACTAGTACCAGTCCTATCTAAGCTCTATACGATCTCTATGTCTTCTGGGGAATTCCTTCATCATGCAAGTTAGCAAATGTTCCATTTGCCTAAAATCATGGAAAAGCCATCAATCAGCAACTGCTCACGTTCCTTGAAACTAACAAACTCCTTAGTGACCACCAATATGGGTTTAGGCAAAGTCGTTCAACACGTGGTCTTCTTACATATGTGACCCAAGTTTGGAACAATACAGTAGATCAGTCCGGTGAAACAGTTGTAGTCGCTTTAGATATCTCAAAGGCATTTGACCAAGTTTGGCATAGGTGTTTACTTGCTAAACTCACCTCGTTTGGGTTAAATGATACGCTCATCAACTGGGTTTCTAGTTTCCTTGATAAAAGACGAATACTTGTCGTAGTTGATGGCTTTTTTCAAAAGAAGTTAGCATTAACGCGGGCGTACCACAGGGATCCGTTATAGCGCCTACACTTTTACTGCTGTACATAAATGACCTTATTTCTTCAACAACTAACCCCATCCATTGATTTGCTGACGATAGCACTCTTCACTGTAGTTCATCTCAGTCTACTCATAGTGATAATCCAACTTCTATCAAATCAAGAAATTAAAGCTGAAATGGCAAATTCAATCAACAAAGACATTCAACGTATTCTCGAATGGGGAAGCAATAATTTAGTTAAATTTGATGCTAACAAAACTCAGCGTTGCCTTGTGTCCGCCAAAAAAGATCGATCATTTCCTGTTGTAAGTATGAATGGCTCAGCTCTTAAGTTTTCAGACTCTATTACTCTGTTGGGTACGACTGTATCTTCAAATCTCTCATGGGTTGGCCATCTTCTGTCAGCTACCAAAACAGCTGCTCGTAAAACAGGCTTTTTGTACAGATCTAAGCAGTACTTTACCTCTCGACAACTCCTTCAGCTGTATAAGACCCAAATTCGGCCTCATCTGGAATATAATTCTCATCTCTGGGTTAGTGCTCCCCAATACGCTCTCGATATCGTTTATCGTATTCAAAAGAGAGCGATTAGGCTTATAAATGACCCGTCCTTAACTTCTCACATACAGTCCCTTGAGCATAGAAGGATGGTTTCAATTCTTTCTTTGTATTATCGTTATTACAACGGCTATTGTGCTGCCGAATTATATTCTTTGATACCATCTCGGGTTACCTTTGCTAGGAATACTCGGTTCGCTCATTCACATCATCAGTATGCAGTACAAATCTCCACTTGTACCAAACGGGCGCAATCCACATTTTTCTACACGGCTTCTAAACTCTGGAATGATCTCCTAGTTTCTACTTTCTTCTCACTTATAATATGAGAAAATTTAAGGTAGCTGTTCATAGGCATCTATTGGCAATTCATTGTCCCTCTATCCATCCTCCTAAGTGTTCCTGAGTACTTTAGCACGGTAGGCCAAATTTAGCCTGTTCAGGTCCACAATCATAAATATATGTGTTATATATATATATATATATATATATATATATATATATATATATATATGTTACCGTGACAGACCGAAACTAGTGATTGTCAACATTCGCCGGTGATTGTCGACAAGTACCAAATGCCTCTGTCCAGGACCGAACAATTTTTAATTTTATAATACTTTCGGACTTTTACCGGTATTTGTCGTCAAACACAAGTGAGCTCCGGTGAGGGTCGGAAACGACAGATCTTAACATGCTTCTGCCGTTGTCCAGCACCAGCTCGAAGTGCGTTGGTGTTTTCTCAGTCTTACGCAAGAGTTGATATGATGATAAGATAAGATTCTATAAGTTAATCACATACATTTTTCTTGTTTCTTTTTTTTAGGTTATATTAAAATCTATGTGTACGTTTATTTTTGTTATATTATTCTTCTTTTGTTCCGTGATTTGGAATGTCCTGTTTACTTTAAGTTCATAATATTTTAGTTATGCTTATTGGAAAACTTCTCCCATGTATTCTATTTTAAATACATATGTTAAAAAAGTATTTTTAAGTTTTAAAAAATGTTTCTTTTCAACATACATTATCAGTCCACGTTAAATGTAGACATTAGCCAAATTTCGGAGTTTCACAGGAACATATTGATATTTTGGATTTTCTCGTGTTTATGTCGTAAATATTTCTATATGCGTTTCAGAAACCCATCTTTCTTCCTTTTATTAAGAATAATGACACGTGTCATATATGTGAATTCAACAACTGTTACGTAATCCAAAAGACAAAATTTTTGGTGACAGTCAACGAGTGTATGAAATACCATGTAATAAATGCGCATGTACATACATTGGTTAAACTAATCGCAAGTTACACGTTAGAGCTCATGAACATAAGTTATATGTAAAGCAGTTTAGCCCTATTTCATCATAGGCAGCCCATCACCTGGAAACTGAACATCGTATTAATACGAATAACATATAATTACTTGCTCACTTAGACACGGACTCCAGAAAGGTTTGCATGTAATATCGAAGTAGATTTTCACGTGTCATGAAAACTGATTGTTGCTTCTTAGATTCAGTTTTTGTCCATCGAGGTATGTGTTAGGGTTATTAAGCTTCCTTTAGAGAGTATAAAATTAGTGTTTTTATTTTTCTAGTATTAAAGTGTAGATCATACTGCGGGAACCGTTCCGATTGTAAAATACTCTGATGTGTGTATAAAATAAATATCAGTCCTAATACTGACCCTTGCAGTATACTTCTGTCCACATGAACTACTTTTGATTTATGTGCTTTACGTTTATTATTTTCGATATTATTAATGCAAATGCAAACGTAATGTTGGCGGTCGTTCTCCTACAAATGATGGTGATGGATAGATGTGGAAGTAGTACATTACGTTTGTTTGATCACCAAACCAACAAAGTTTATTTTCCACAATAGAAAGTAGATCAAGATTCTATTGCAGTTATTTATTTGGCTAATGTTATCGAAATTATTGCATGTTTAACATTAATTATTAATATCGAAAATGGTCCAATGAACTTATTTTATCGATAGTTACAACATTAAATTTATTCCTAAATGGTAGTCCCAGATGACATAATTATGTTTTAGTATATTTGCAATTGACGTGTGTTTGTTTACATAAACTTTCCACTCACAAACATAATGTTTATTCCTGTTATTTAAAAATGCAATTCTAAGAAATAAATCAATTAATTCACAGGAACGGTGTTACTTATTAATTATTTTATTACTTTGAGACTCCCTTAATTATATTTATCTGGTTTCTATTCTGTTTTTGAATGCATCGTTGTACTTATCTCTAACTAATATTAATACAAAAGGTTTTGAGTGAAATTTTCCATTCAGAATATTGCCACGTGTCTAACCATCATATGGCATAAAAAAAGAATGAGTGAGCTCGACTAAACTCAGACCGTAGAGCACTCGGATGCGTGGTTGTTTTGGAGGTATAGCTTAAAATGATAATAGTCTGGTTAGATAGTAACCGGATATGAGTAGGCGCCACAGGCTTTAACAAGGAAGTACTCAACTAGTGTTGAAAGGAGAGCAAACCCTGTAAATCCTGAAACAGGATTTACCAAAAAAGAAAAAAATAATAATGAAAGGAGGAAGTAGAAATGAGTTGACAATTCCCCCGATAAAGTAATTTTTATTGTCGATATTCTGACAAAAGAATAAAATAAAAAAATATTATATATAAATTAACATTCCACCAAAGCCCACGATGGCAAGCAGTGAGCCTCAGCTTGTGCCCACGGCAAGTATAATTCTAAATTTCAATAAAATAAATAAAAAAAGTAAAATTATTATATGCCCCCTTCCGACCGTTGTAAGATCTAACCGTTCGTATTCGGAACTGGCTAATTTAACACATAATCCCATTGGGATGTTTAGTAAGATAAAAAATAAAAGGAATTTAATTAATGAACTTGCATGCCTTACGCTTCCCACAGTATACAGTAAATTGGAAAGCTTGTTCGGTCCACAGTAAATAACTATCGTAACAAACAAAGCAATCAAGAAATTTATAGGAAATAAACTGGCCCGAACAACCTTGTCCACAAGAAAAGTAATGTACATAACACATAAAGATTAGGAGATAAAAATTACAAATTCATATAAAATTAAATGTTTAACATTTGCAGTAGTTCACGTATTACAGATAATCGTTACACCCGGTATATTGCAATTAAAGTAGGAGTGAAATCGTTGGTTGAATGTAGCCACAGAAGCTAGAATTAATTAGTCAAAATGGAAGCTAAAACTGTTTAGGTGTGGTCTATCTATTTTAATGATTCAATTAAAGTTTTAATTATGATTGAGTGCAAAAATATTCAAAATTGAATTAGTGAATATATATATATATATATATATATATATATATACATACCGTTTTAGATAAAAGGAATTTTGTGAAAGTGAACTGCTGGAAGTATCATACATATATAAATTTAATTAAGAGGTAACAATTTTCGATTATTTGATTACAAAGGTAATAATATCAGTCCACTTATTTTCGTTGTAGAAATTCAATAAGAACCTCCTCGGTGTAATTGAAATTTGGAAACACAATCGTGTAACCAGGTGATAAAGAAAGAAAAAAAAATACCTGACCTTTATTGTTGAAACTATTACTTATTTGATCTTGCAAATTTCGGGTACCATTCCAATGATCTAGCAGCCTTCACGTGTATGGTCATGGATGTCAGCAAGGCTCTTACGCCTTCCAGCGGAAACCATGTGCTTTGGATGTAACGCAACAGTAAAATGTGAGCAGAAAAATAGGTAGTACAGAGATGCTCGTACGTAGGTAGTACAGAGATACTAAAAGAATGTAGTACGGAGATGCCCTTACGTAGGTAGTACGGAGATACTAAAAGAAGGTAGTACGGAGATGCTAAAAGAAGGTAGTACGGAGATACTAAAAGAAGGTAGTACGAAGATACTAAAAGAAGGTAATACGGAGATAGTAAAAGAAGGTAGTACGGGGATACTAAAATAAGGTAATACGGAGATCCTAAAAGAAGGTAAATATAAGTACGATGTTTAATTAATTATGACCGTTCATACCTCTTACAGGTGACAAACGAGCCGATAGTGAACATTCAACGTAATTTCGATTGAAGTTCTTTGTATGTGAAGAATTAGTATTGAATGCTTTTATATTCGAAAGCCTGAAAATAATTTTAATTACCATGAGGTTATCGAAACATGTGCCACTTACCGAAGATGTGGACGAATGAATAATTTCAATTATATCCGCCTTTTAAAAGCGTTAGTAAGACTTTTACTTAATAAAATATTACTTTAAGTGAGAATTTTCCAAAAAAATGATGCTTCAGCATCCAGAACCAGAAACGAAAAATTCTCTAGAAATTCAACTTCCACCATCAATGGCGTTCTTAAAAAGGAAGAAGAAAAAATTGGCCAACACCTTAAAAAATCAATTTTACAAACTTGAAAAAATTTGTATTTAAATCATTGTTACCAAAGTTAAAATTTGTAGAAAATATTTATTTATTATATGTATTTTATATTATTTGACCTTAAAAGATCCCAGGTTTCTATTTAACTGCTTTATATTAAATGATCCGAAATCTCAGAGATGTCGCTGAAGGTGTTATTTTGACTTATTTGAACTAAGTAAGAGATGGGTACAAAAGTTACATACGTTAATTTAAATGCATGTAAAAATTCAACCTAAGAATAAATTGCTATTTTTAGTAAGTAAATTTGACAAAATACGAACGTTATAAAAAAGAAACGTTTTCCAGTTTAACACGTAACAATATGCATTCTAATACAAAATAAATTATTATTCATCACACTTGAATTGCGAATATAAAAAGAAAATTTGTATTTACGGTTAACGGTGTAAACATTTAAATCTTTAATTTCTGTTTATTATGAAGACAATTTTATTGTAGACACGAAGATATTTGGTATTACTTTTGTTTCAGAATTCATTACGCTTTACGGTTTAATTATTTATAATACCTAATCAAACATCTTATCAATATTTGATGGTTAGTATATTAATTAATTTACGGACTAGATTTCGGTTTTACAGTTAAACGCGGAACGTTTACAGATTTTTCAAACAGTGGTGCTAATTACTGGTGTAATCTATTGGCGGAGAAAAGGAAAAAAAGCTAGTCTTCACAACAACGCAGAACAATTATTTACTAATTACCATCTTTTTAATAATCAGAAAGCACAATTAACAAATAATGAATTTTATCCTTTTGTCACAATAAAAAAATCCGTTGAAACATTTTATACGACATAATTTCCCTTTGTTCGCCCCCCCCCCCCCATACGATAAGCAAATTAACGATGCTGACCTTGTGAACGGAAGCTATGCCTGACCACTTTCAAGTCGTACAAAACTGCGATTTACGCTTGCCGCCGCGGTGAACTCACCTGCTCTTAAATATTTAAACATCACGTACACTTATACACCAACGTTGATTGAGGCATAACGGCAGGAAGTTAATCTTGGCGTCGTTTTCTTCTACTGTTGGATAGAGAGGGAGTTATGTCTAGTCTGAGGACGAACCCCAAAGCGTCTCTAGAATAAGTGGGAGGTTATTCTCTTGTCCAGTGGGGATTTATATTACAAAGACCCATGGGCGTAGCAGCGAAGGGCAGGAGGGCAACTGCCCCCGGAAGAGCAAAAATAAATTAAATAATTTTTAAATTTTAATAAACAAAAATTAAATCTAAAATATACATATTTTTCTGTTCTGCATATTTTTTTGTTATCTGTTTTATATATTTCGTTTGTTGTTGTGGTCGTTTGGTTGCTTTTATGAACATTTTAAAATTAATTAATAAGTTCTAATAAATAAAATTATTCGCGTGTCCTTTGTCACTAAAATATATTTCATCAGCAAAAACAAAGCTGTTTGAAAAACTGACATAGTGCTAAATATATATTAATAGCGTTTTCGATCTATGCATTTAATGCATTGGTGCACACCAGAATTGTCCCACACCAGAATTGGATAAAACGAGTGTTTAGTGTTCGATTCAACCACTTAACAGTCGGACATTTTTGAGAAAATGGTAAAAAATTGTCACTTTTTTTGTTTTCATTTAACTACATTTTTAATCCTATTAATTAATTAAAATAAATTTACTCAATAAGGAGTTTTAGTGTGAAATATTTTGAAACATTCGATACACAATCCTACATCAGAATCCGAAATAAATACTCTTATAACGTACGTAAGACCTGCACCAACAAGTTAAAACAAGTTAAAACAAAAGTTTCCTGAACGAGAATCGGGATCGTCAGTGTACGGAAAATGTCACGCCCGAGTGCAGTTCGTGCAAAACTATCAAGTGGTTAAAACACAACTTGCTCCAAATCCTAACATAGGACAATATTTTTGCAACAACTATTGAGTTGGTGTGTAAGTGCTCTTGTCTAGCGACAGTGTCCTATTTAATGGTGTAACGAAACGCCACTGGTTTTTTCGAGAAAATCGAGATACAAGTGAGGAATATACGGGAACCGGCGATGCGATGCAAAAGGGTATATAAAATTGCCTATCCGGCGCGAAGACAGACAGTACAGTACAGTACATAGTGCAGGATACGAAGTTGCATACGGCGAATAGAAAGCGAGGCGCGAGATTTAAAAGCGGAATAGTTAAAAAGTGTTGAGAAAGTGAATATTTGTGTTGTTTTGTTAACTTTATTGTTTTAAATAAAGTTGGTGTGAATAGTTATCAGTGTTAAATTATTGCCTGAGAAACAAGAGGGAAAATCCGTAACAATAGTTTTACCACAGAATAAAGAGACAGAAATCACAGAAAAGACAATATGGATATAAGAAATTGGTTACAAAAGGTAAGTTAAATAATTTCAGTAGAAAATTAAATTTTTAATTAAAACTTTAGAGTCATTCCATTAGAAATGGTCCAAAATTTGAAAATTGGTTGCTCGACCAGCACCAAATAAAACAAAACTACCATGTAATGATAGCTTATAACATAGATATGTTACATCCGATGTTAATTTTGTTCAAAATTATTTGTATCGCAACGTTTGGAAAAAATTCAATTGCAGCCCTTTACAAAATTGCCAATTGCTCTTTGCTCTTTGCTTATATCTTTGTGAACCAATTTTTATTAGCTTTGGCAACAGATTCTGTGCATTGTTAATATAATTTTATATATTTTCATTATTATGATGCCGACTTTTTGCCTTCTAACTATAACAAAATTACAATAATGCACCGATTTTGACAGCTGATATCTCAAATGGGACTAAATATAAAAACTTGAAATTTTCACATATTAAAGATCAAACAGCACTTTATACGTGCTATTAATTTCATTTTGTGTTTTTAATCTAGAGAAAAATATTAACATCGGATATACTATATCCACATTATAAGCTATCATTACATGGTAGTTTTGTTTTATACTAATTTTTATACTAGGTACTAAGAACAAGAATGATATTAGTTTATTATTTTAGGTCAAAAATCTCTAAAACGGAAAAAGTTCATGATGACAGTAGTGGAAGTGGAAGCAATGATTGTGATGAAGATGAAAATAAAATGGTCGGAACATCAAAATCGGGATGTATTTTTGAAGGAGTATTTCTTCAAATCTACATGAAGCTGTCTCTGGAACTGGGACCTCTAAACAAACTGAAGAACGCGATGGCTACCATGAAAATGACATTGGTCGTTATGTTAGTTGTGCCAATAACTTGCCTTCTGAAAAAAATAAGGAATTGTTGACAAACCCTTGGGTTCCATCATCCAATTACGATTTTGCTTCTGATGCCATTCACTTGAAAAGAAAATTTAACCATCACTGGTTAGATCAATATACTCCATGGCTGGTGTACTCAAGTCGTTTGAAAGGTGCTCTATGTTTGTATTGTGTTTTATTTCCGCCAAGAATTGCTACAGTTAAAGGAGTTTTGGGGTCATTTATGGTAAGGCCTTACATGAAGTTTAAGGATTTACATGAAGATTGTAGAAAGCACGTTGGCAGCCATTACCACAAATCTTCAATAGCTGCTGCAAAAGCATTTCTGAAAATGCTCCTGTTGATGTCCAGTTGCAAATAGGGCACCATAAGACGATTGAAGAAAATAAACAAATATTGTCAGCAATTATTTCATGCATAATATATTGTGGAATTCATGATTTGCCGCTTAGATGAAAACAAGGAAATGAGGGAGTTTTCTTTGACCTTTTAAATTTGAGGATTGACTCTGGTGATGAGAAGCTAAAGAGCCACTTGGATAAATGTCAAAAAACGCAGTCTATACCTCACCAACAATTCAAAATGAGATCATACAATTATGCGGTGAAATTATCAAAGAAAAATAATCGAAGACTGTAAACGGGCAAAGCTTATGCTGTAATGGCTGATGAAACAGCAGATATCGCTGGAAAAGAGCAGCTTTCTATTGGATTAAGGTTCTATGATGAAAGCCAAAAATAATCAGGGAGGAATTTGTAGGCTACATTGAGTTAAAATATCAAGATGCTTCTACAATCGCTAGCGCAATTGAAAGTTTTTAGAAGATAATAATTTTTCCGCCGATAATTGTGTGGGTTCGGATTTGACGGATGTTCCACGATGGCCGGCAAAGAAGGTGGTGTACAGGCCATTCTTAAAAAAGTACGCTAAATCTTTATTTTTCCATTGCTCCAGCCACAGACTAAATCTTGTGGTCAATGATACTAGCAAGCTACCAGAAATAAGAAACACAATTGCAACGGTTAAAGACACAGAGACCAGATGGTCAGAAAAATATAAGAGCATAAAAAATTTTCAGAAAGCTTCACTGACATTGTTAAAGCACTAGAACATCTATCTGTCGAAGGAAACTATGCAACAAGAAAATCTGCCTACCAATTGCACTGTGCAGTTACTAAACCAATATTCATCTGAGGCTTAAACATAATTGCAAGATACTCTGCAATTTTGGAACCCGTTGTAAACGTTTTACAAGGTAAAAGTATGGATTTGTTTATGGTGAAGAAACATATTGATGATATTCTAGATGTAATCAAAGAAGACCGACTAGATGTCGAAATGTTTCTTATGAATTATTTAAAAATCACTTGATATCGCAGAGAAAGTAGGGGTTGAGTTGTCAGTACCACGAGTCACTCAAAAGCAAGTACAGAAGTAATCCACCATCTGAGTCTGCAGTTGAATGCTGGAAGCGGTCAATAATCATCCCCTATCTTGATTCTTTAACTTCGTCTTTGGATGCTAGATTCTCCAATGAAAATACACCTGCTTTTGCTTTAACTTATCTTCATCCTTCAAGCATGCTCAAAATGGCTTCAAAAGATTTCAAAAATAATGCAGAATCTTTCATTGAATTTTGTAAGTTGGGTGATGTCTTTGCAGAATTAGATTTGTGGTACAATATGTGGAAGAAAAAGAATTTAGCAGAAGACAAATTAAAGGACATTGAAGTGGCTGCACTTTTGGAGGAAGCTAATGTTTTTTCCTTGCAACAAGGCACGCACTGCTAATATAAGTGCTTTCCCATCCACTACTGCTACCGTGGAAAGATCGTTCAGTACCCTGCGAAGGGTAAAACCTGGCTCAGGAGTACAATGGGTGATGACAGACTCACTGGGTTGTGTTTGATGAGTGTGCATCGAAAATTTTGAAGGAAAATCAGGACTGCATAGTGAAGAAAGTTTTGGATAAATTTAGTTTAAACTCGAGAAAATGTTATTAGTTTAATTTAAGTATAATTAAAATCTCAAAGTTTTGTTTTTATTTGCCTTTTCTTTTTATCCTAAAATTTTACATTTTGAACGACCATGGACCATGGTTTGCCCCTCCTGTTATAAATCCTGGCTACGCCCTTGCAAAGGCCCACACACCCACACATGCCGTTAAGGCATAATCAACATGAAGGGCGTTGATGTGTATGAAAGCTGACTTAAGGTCCAGAAGAAGATGTTTAATTTTTATAATAAAACCCAAGTTATAAAATTACGTTTCCAAAGTAAATATTACCCCTGTTTGAATTTTCCTGTTCGAAATAATCCCTTTATTACGAAGTCCAGTTTTATAATATCCCGCTATCCAAAAAGTAAGTGCTGAATGTATGTGCTTATCGCGAATTTCCTGTTTTAAAGTAATTTTTTATCACCTGATGAGATTAAAACCCAGTTTAATTGACCCGATACTCCTAAAACCTATGCAGAATTGCTACTTAAATAAAATTTGCTACTTGCAAGTATCGACTTCATGGTTAAATATCAGATACCTAACGGTTTAAGAGTATCCAAAACCCGCGCTGAATATAAAGCGTTTTCTGACAAAGATACATTCCATTAATCCAGAATATATTGATTAAAAACCACCGCCACCCACTTACAGTAAGTTGTTCTTCTATCTTTTCATAACCTCTTTGTTAATCTTATATAATCACCGAAGATAAATGATAACGCTCTTATAGTACTTATCCTTGCACAATTAACGCCATCAAAGTACGGCAATAAAGCTTTCAATAATCATCATAGACTTAAAAATAACATCAACGTGTTTATTTCTTACTATTTTCCTCATAGTAAATCTGTCCAATAACATCGCTGCATTAGAAAGCGGTAAACAGAGGAACAGAGGATGTGGTACCGATGTGTGACGTCAAGAAAGCGGTAAACAGAGGAACAGAGGATGTGGTACCAATGTGTGACGTCATCGTAGCTATCTGAACAAGGCGCTGGTGAGTATTTATTTTAGATAAAATAAACAAACAACTGTAACCTTACATAATTAGATTAGATAAACAAAACTACTGTAACCTAACAAAAGTAGATTCGAACCCGCACCAACAGCGTTCTAGCAGTTTGACATTGAAAGTGATACTTAAACCATTTATAAAAATTCCTCTTTATGCAGATACGGCATGCGCAATTTGTCATCGGCACCACATCTGTTCCTCTGTTTACCGCCTCCTCGCTGTATTTTGTGCCATGTGAAATTTTACTAAATGGTAAATGCTTTTGACTTTATAAAAGTTTCAAAAATTTTCCAAACAAAATTTTACAAAAAGCAGCTCGTTAATAATCATAGGCGTCGTCTACTGAATAATACTAATCTAGAGTAAACTTCTCTTGAAAAGATAACATTTTGTATACGAACTGATAACATTGGATGAACTACTTTTAAATATTTAAAAAGATATGATCACGTTGATATGAAGAGACCGTTGCAATTGCCACTGTATTTGTCAGATACACATTCAAGAACATTTTAAGTTTGAAAATTAACGTGTTTTGAACGGATTTTTACTTTAAATAACTATTTTTTAATTGAAAATGTTCGAATCGGACATTACTGTTAATATACAAAATGATAATTTATAAATAGTATTACTAAACAACCACGTTCTCTTCAACTCAGTAAAATATAATAAAATATTATTTTACTTTAAATATGATTTTCTACACATCAGCATTCTAGAAAATTATGTTAAGTATTTGACTAATTGCTTCTAAAATCAATTTCCAATTATGTCTATTCGGCAAATTAAATCAGCGTGGAAAATAACTTTCGTTATTTCTTTTCAAGTATACTAAGAGTGTTACAAGTTGTTAAGTAGTTTTAAAAACTAATTTTCGCAAAAAAACTGGTCGGTCTCGAAACATAATCAGAAATGGATTATCTGTAGGTTAGTTAATCTTTTTATTGTCTTTCATTATTTCTTTCTTTATTCTTGTTTTCAAAAAGTTATTTAATTAGTGTTTGAAACGTGACTTTTGATTGCCATTTATTAATAGCCACAACAAAATATGTAGTGCGTTTTTCACTGAGAAAAATTAATTATGTTTAGCAGGAAATGAGCTTTAACTTTAAAGTTGCGTGTGCATATAAAGAATATTGGGGTAGAAATTGATGCAATACTTTATACAAACAAAACCGTTACCGTGTTTTTAAGACTGAACCTGTAATTTCTAACAAAGTAAAGAAATTAAAGCTTTAATTATTTACACATTAGTAATGTACAAAGCGTTTTCTTTACAAGTAATAACGATTACGTTTGTAATTATTTGAAGGCGCATACAAAATGTAGTATCCGCCATAATCCTACATGTAGGATCAAATCCCGTTTGTTATTTATGTCTACTAATGAAACATTTAACAGGCACCTTTGAGTATGGAAACGCACTTTTACTATTCATAATGATAAGTGCAAGATGAATAAGTGGTCCAGATTAAATGCCAGGGTGACAAAATGGTAAAAAAATGATTTTCTCATCATAACTTCCAAACCACTCGATCAATGTCCATCAAATTTCTTTTACAGGCTAATGTAGTACATCTCTAAGAAAATCATTTATAGAAATTATCCAGTGGCATAGGTCCGCATGCCCTTTCCCCGTCCTAATATTCGGCGCCACTAGATATTTTACAAAGAGGATTCAATTTTTGGATTCCGTGTTTAATTTAGAAAAAAAATGACCCTTACAAATTTTTTATTTATGGCTTCGCGTTTGAGATACTTATTTTAAAGTGTTGCAAGCGGGCCAAACCTTATGACTGACCTACCTAGAAAATAAGATATAAGAGGCCAACATTTTTTTAAACATTTTATTACTTACTAGACATAATGTACATCAATGATACAAAAAAAAGCAAATAAACAAATAATTACACTAATAAGTTCTCAAAATGGAATCCGCCGACCTAAATGCGTTTTTGAACTCTTTTGGTCACGGAATTAATTGCCGCTAAGACTTGAGGACGATTTCTCTTCAGTTGACGGCACGCCTCTTCAATACGTTCCACCAACTCTTCTCGTGTTTCCATTGTCGTCTCGTAAAATGTCTTTTAAGCATCCACACACTGTCAGGGTATTTTGAACACCCTGTATACGTATTGGTTAGGTCTTTATCTATTTAGTTAGATTCCGAATCCTTTCTTTTCTTTTCTTTCAATTTTAGTTTAAGAGCTTACTGTAGATAATGAATATTTTGCTTGAATAGGTCGCGCTGTATGTAAAGGAATCTTAGGAATGTGCAATTGTGCAGTATCTTTACTCATTGTAGATAGGAGGTTTTTTTTGGTGTAGTTACGTAATTTCATTAATAAAAGTCAGTGTAGTTTTTGGGATTTTGAATACAATTTTCAGGTTAATGCCCGAATCATATTTGGGATTTTATTAAGATAAATTCGTTTGATTTTGTTACATAGTTTCATTACAAAGAAGTGTTGTTATCGCGTTGGTGCCGTACTGTCGCAGCCGTGCAGAGGACCAATTTGAGAGTCGAAATGATGGTTTTCATCCATATAAGTACTATGGGTGGGCGATTGGTTGTACTTTTGCAATAACATATCTGTGTCGTGTCGAAGGGAAATGCAGATGTAGCAGTTCCTTCGCCTTCAGTCGAGCTACCATCGTATATTTAGGGGGGTGGAAATTTTAAAGTTCAAATGGTTGATTGGTTTGTTTAATTGAATTTGTATGGAGGGGAACGTTTTTTAATATGGCGAAAAAGGAGTTTGAAAGGAAAAGGACACTTCCTAAGCTTTTGACGCGTGGAGTCGTATGTGGAAAGTCATTCGAACTAGCGGAATTTGGGGTTTCATAATTGTGCGAGCTCCTAGTGAAATTTCTTTAAGTAGCAAGATTAGTCGAATAAAACCAAGTTTGGGATATTTTGTGAAGTAACATTTCAACCGGGCTTGTTCATTAATTCAATTTATTGGAGAATAACGGCACCTTCGAGTGCATTTATGATAGAAATTTGGGTTCGTGTTTTTTTTGTAGTGCGAACCCGAGGACTATTGAGTTTCGTGATTAACGAAATATAATTAGAGAACCCCTTTCCTAAAAGTTAAGTGTACGTAGTGAACGAACACCCAACCACACCAACTGATTAAAATTGTTTTGTTTGTAATTAAACTTACTAATTTAAGTTGTGTAAAACAACTTGCTGAGTGTTTTCTTAGTCGAACCTTAACCTCTTTGAGTTAAAAGAAATTATTAAGGTAATCTAATCTAGTTATTACTGCTTCAATAAGTTACAAGACATTATTGGTGTCAATCCTGGAGAATTTTGTAAATTAATTTTTAAAGTCAAGTTGAATACGCGGTAGCGATCTACTGCGAGTCGGTATTGCCGTTATCAAGGAGTAACGCCGAAGACGGTGGGCCCGCTCGAGCCTTACACGACGCTTTCCTAGTTGCCTGTGTGATCTAGGTAATTCAATTTATATTCTGTTTGTTGGTCTTGCGACCTATGAGAATAAAATTTGGTTGTGTTTTATGTGGAATATTTTATGCAATGTGTGTTAACGGAGGAACCTGTTGGAAGTAATTATTGTTGAATTTATTGTGTCACTTTGTTAACGTTGACGGACAGTTTCCTTTGTCTATTTGGAAGCTATTTAAGGTGTATATGATACTATTAATATTTTATGCATGGAGGTAAATAAAATCTTACCTTAATTTCTTTATATAAGATTTGCGTACGGACGTAATTCGGGTCTATAGAAATTTTTACGATACTGTTTAGCTTAAGATAGTTTTGCTACTGTCCATAATTCAATGAGGTAAAAGGTTAAGAGTAGACGATTATCATTTTATTCAAATTGACATGCTGTTCAAATTTTAATTATTTTATTTTGCGTTAACAGATATTTATCTTAGTTACTGTTTTGGAGTAATTATTTTAATATTAAGCCTTGACATAAGGTGATGATATATTGCTCAAATAGGAAGCGTCGCCGAGTTTTAATGAGAGAAGTTTGGAATTTTTTTGTTTTTTTTTGTTTTGTTACAAAGATTAAGTTAACGTAACGTAGCTTACCAGTTTAGAGAAGCTTCGTAACCGAATTGAAGTCAGTTTGGTATGTGTTATTTTGATTTGTTTAAGGAAGATTAGTAAGTTAACGTAGTGGGAACCTTAGTGATTTGTATTGAGTATTGAATTTGAATATTGCTGCACGGTGGTAAGTTTATCAGATTAAGGTGCAGATTTTGAAGCAGCATTGCGGACACCTGGATCTAATAGCGTTATGATTTGGTAAGTGGGGTAAGTTGGGTATTCGGACCACCACGTACCGTCGTTTATTTCGCGTTTTAAAACACCCTGGTGTGTTCGTTTGGAATATCCTGGCGCCTACCGGAACCTATTGCGACATTTCCCCGATTTCGACCTAGGTCGATGACGTATCCTACGGAGAAGAAACTGCTTTTTCCGACAGACCCTACCCGCATGCCGAGCTAGCCGTGCAAAAACCAGGTTTATCTGTCACCTTGTCCTAGTGAGCATTTTTACCGTAACAACACACACACATGAAAATCCAAAGGCCTAATATATGGTGATCTTAGAGCCCACGCCACTGGCCCCCTTCCTACTTCTTCAACTCCTGGCTGATCAATGTGTGTCAACTGCCCTATCAAATTCTCTGGATAGTTGACATTCATCCATGCCCTCACCTGTTCTCCAAAATGCGCAGGAGCACCGTCCATTTGGAACCAGATATTCATTCATGTAGCGATGGGTACCTCATAGAACAAATTAAAAAGATAATTGATCAAGCAGTTCAAAAAAAAGGTTAGCATTAAGCCGTGGAGGTAGAAAGAATAGACCAATAACATAACCGCTTATCAGGCCCAGCCATACGTTAACGTTAAAGGCATGTTGATAAGATCTCGCCTTTTTATGAGTATCCATCGCCATGTTCGAAAATTTGGTTTGAAACATACTCGAGATCCAGGGAAAAGAAACAATCATGAAAATACCATACTGAGAACATTTGACAGTGACTCCGATTAAATTCCCGACGAGCAGCGTTACGTTTGGAAACATCAAAATCAACAGTGTACTTCATAAAGATAATAGGAAGCCATACCATTTACAGCCTGTACAGAATCTGCTCCCTAGTAATGAAAATCGTTGCATCACATTCTGTATCTGGCTACTTGATTCAATCGAAGAGAGTCCACAATTTTTACAAACAATTATTTGGACAGATGAAGCTACCTTCACTCGAACCGGGATTTTTAACCAACACAATTGTGATGCCTGTACTCAAGAAAATCCAAGAATAACCCGTGTTAGGTCTTATCAACATGAGTTCAACGTTAATATATGGCTGGGCCTCATAAACAGTTCTGGGTCCATTCTTTTTACCTCCACGGTTTAATGCTAACCTTTTTTTGAACTTCTTAACCAATCACCTTTTCGATTTTTTTTATGAGGTACCCATCGCTATACGAATGAATAGCTGCTTCCAAATGGACGGTGTTCCCACGCATTTTGGAGGACCGGTGAGGGCATGGATCAATGTAAACTATCTAGAGAGATGGATAGGGCGGTTACATAAATTGATCAGCCAGGAGTTGAAGAAGTTGGAAAGGGGTCAATGGCGTGGCCTCCATTGTTTTCGAGACGGCAATGGAAGCACGAGAAGAGCTGGTGCAACGTATTGAAAAGGCGCGTCCTCGTGTCTTAGCAGCAATTAATTGCGTGGCCAAAAGAGTTCAAAAATGCATTGAGGTCGGTGGAATCCATTTTGGGAACTGAGTGTAATTATTTGTTTATTTGCTTTTTTTGTATCTTTGAAGTACATTATGTTTAGTAAGTAATAAAATGTTAGAAAAATGTTGGCCTCTCATATCGTATTTTCTTGGTATTTCATTCATAAGTTTTGGCCTGCTTGCAACACTTTAAATTAAAAAAAGTATCTCAAAAACGAGGCCATAAATGAAAAATTTAGAAGAGCAATTTTTTCTAAATGAAGCAGGGAGTCCAAAAACTGAATCATCTTTGTAAAATATCCAGTGGCGCCGAAGATTGGGATGGGGAAAAGGGGGTGCCGATCACCAGTATCTACGCCGCTAGATAATGTCTTTAAATGATTTTAATAATTTCTTTCAGATGTACTACATTAGTCTCTGTGAGAAATTTGACGAAAATCGATCGAGTGGGTTTTTTTACGACTTTGACACCTTGTACCATCACTTTTTTGAACAAAGTTTTCTTATGTAAGTCTACTTTTATATTGTTGTTCTATTACCTATCAAAATTAATGACGTTTAACCTGGATCACCCTGTATACTTATACAGGGTGTTTTGAAATGTCTGTACAAATTACTGACAAATTTCTGAGACTAAAATATGAGGATCAAGCCTAATTTACCTTAGTCCTAAAGTTGATAATTTCCGAAATGCAGGGTGTCAAAGTTATAATAATATATATAATTATAATTAACCCATTTAAATATCTGTCTTAATAATAACATGATTTACATAAAATTTGTGAAAGAGAAAATGATCTTTTACAGAGGAACTATTATAGATGGGTATAGCTAACCCTAATACAGATTGAAAGCCAACTTATATCCCCATCGAACTCTGCAATCAAATACAGGGTGTTCTATTTAAAATAAAAAAGTTATTTGACATAAAAGTTTATCAAGTTGAAAGTAAATTTTATAACGCCATCTATAATATTTTTGCAGTATTTTCATATGTCATTTAAACCTTATTCTTATGGTAAAATAGTCATGTCAGCTGCGTATGAAAATTTGTAATCTACTGGGCCTATGGGACATTTGATTTTGAGTCTGTATTTTTTAAAAAATTTAAATATTTCGAGAATGGTAAGTTTTAGGTATAGGAACCATAACCGTAACTAAACTTTTTTAGTCTCTAGAATTCGAAAATGAGAAAAAATACAGGATGTTCAATTTAAAAAGTCATATGTTTGATCTGTATCTTATTGTTGACAAACCCTGTATATACCAAAGTAATTTTAAAATGTGCACATAACGACCCTATATATGACTGTATTGAAATATTTTCACAAATTATTACATTTCCTCTTTAAACGATCGACGCGTATATGATGCGCCACCCTGTATATTTGAGCCATAAAGTGTGAAATTTTAATACAATCGCTTTTGAAGTGTTTAAGATATAATGTATAACAGACGCACTCACGTACGCACGCAAGCACGCACATTTGATAACTCGCACGCACGCATGTGTACGCGTCCATACGCTCACGCACCCTTACACACGCGCGCACATACGCGTGCGTGCACACACTATACAATTTAACAAATTTAATCTTGAAAAATTAAAACAAGGCAAAGTTTCTGAAATGTACAAGCAAGTCTTTTACAAGTTTAAGATACCGAAAATTAGATAATAATGTATTTAGTATGCTACCACAATGATGCACAATTGCAAATTAACGGGTTGTATACTAGATTAATTCCTGTACTCAAATAAAATGTGCCTTTTCTATAGAAATAATTAACAAAAATGTCACTTTTCTTGTTAGCCAACATTGTTACAGTTAGCAGCAACTTTAACAGTGTTCATGTTTTGGAGACAAAAGTAACCGTGAATTAATGAGGCTTGAAGACGTAATTTCGGAAGAAAGCGGTTTTGTATTTAAATGTAGGAGAAAAAAGAATTTCGCTATGGCCATTGTTGACAAAAGCGTGCACTTTTAGACGCTGCGTCGCACTGTGTTATTAATCTTCCTTCAATGTAGTGATAACTCTCCACTGGTAGGTACAGATAACTTCATGAATATGAATTTTAGGATTATTTCCAAATCTAATAGGACACATGTGAAATTCGATAATTAAATTATCAATATTGATAACCTATCTTAACCCGGGTGTATTGCAAACCCCTTTCTATGGCGAACTTGACGTAGTTATTTACAATCTAAGGCATATTTTAATAAAACCGCATTTTTTACGTCAAACCGTTCGGCTTAGGATCTAGGAAGTGGCAGAATTATAATTAATTTCCTTCGATATATCATTTTGGAATTATGAGTTCCCTTATAGGTGATGGATTTACAGGACAAATACTCCTTTCGTCGAGGTCTTTCATTAGAGTACAATGAAGGTTTACCTTCCATTTTATGGGAAGACCAAATCCACCAAGAAGAAACTTTTTCTTATTCGGGGAGAACGCAGTTCGGAGGAGTCATGCGACATCTACGATCTGTCATTCCGCTTATAGAGGACGAGAGTTACTGAAAAACCAGTTCTTTTGTCGAGGCCCTTCAATTGAATACCATGAAGATACCTAAGAACAATTTACTCCCTCCCTTCATTTTCTGGGAAGACCAAATCCGCGGACAAATCTTAATTCTTTTTTAACTGCGGAGTGCAACGGGCGTAATACCTTTGGTTATTACTTTTGTTGGGTTAACCCGCTACAAAGAATAAGATTTGAGTACTTTTAAACATTTTTATAATTTGAACATTATTGAATAAAATTTAATACTGTTATTGTGAAACAAAAAATGATTATATTTTATTGCGGTTTATAAAGATCTGTCAGTTAATTTTAATATTTACGTAAAGGCACCAGCTAGCCCAAATGTTTAAAATACTACACATCATTATGACAGTCATTCCCTTCTTCTTCAATGCATTTTATGCACTCGCAACTGCCGCGTATTTTAAATATTTTCGAATTAAATATATAGATAACTTATTGAAATAAACTCAAGCTTTTCATTTTAATATTATTACATTCAATTACAAATAACCAATAACCATTTCTTTATCTAGAAAAATAGTAATACAATTATCAAATCTCGTATAATTTAGCGCGAAATTTTGAACTTTCTAAAGCTCCCGTTACAGGAGGAGGGAGGTTAGAGTGACACAGTTCCATGCGGCTTGTCGAAAGATTTCTGACGAATGGTCGCAAAAAAATCTATGACCTATTGTTTTGTAATGATAACCAATCTCGCTTGTACGAGATCAGGCCCGAGGACTATTATGTCAGTACCATGAATATATGAACCCTTGTCCTATTTTACGAGAAGACCAAATCCGACGAAAACTTAAATTTTTCTCACGAGGGGTGGTCGGGGGGTTTAGTGACACTATTCGATACGAGTTGTCGAAAGCCTTCCAATCAGTGGCCGCATCACTTATCTACGACAGATCGTTTCGGAATTATAACCAATCACGCTTATAGGACGTTGAAGATGAGGGTTGGTAAGAAAACCTCTTTCGTTGAGTTTGAGTATTACGAACATAAACCTAGCAGAATGTTACTCCCCCCCCCCCTTACATTCGCCGAAAACTTTAATTTTTTCACGGGAGTGGGGAGTGGGGACATATTGGAAGCTTGTAGCGGCTTGCCGAGACCTTTCCAACTAGTGGTCGCATGACATATCTACTACCTATAGTTTTGGATTTAACGTCTCGCTTATAAGAGGTAGTGGGTAAGAGTTAGTGGAAAATACCTCCTTCGTTGAGGCCTTTCGTTTGACTACTATGAACGTATAACTATATTTTACTACCAAGCCCAAACCGCTTCTTATTTTTTTGGCACCAAATAAGTTTAACCTTTTTTTCCGGGAGGTTAAGATGGATGGGTGGACGGAGTGACACCGTTTATCGAAAACTTTCCAACAAGTTGGAAGGAAT
>JARFJB010001544.1:3632500-3705000 GCA_036346205.1 Vesta saturnalis
ACACACGCACACACGCCACACGCACACGCGCGCACACGCACACGCACACACGCACACACGCACACATGCACACACGCGTACAAGCACTTACGCACACACGACACACGCGCACACGCGGACACCCTCCCACGCACACACGCACACACGCATACACGCACACACGCACACAAGCACACACGCACACACGCATACAGGCACACACGCACACACGTACACACGCACACACGCACATACGCACACATGCACACACGCACGCACGCACACACGGACACGCACACACACGCACACACGCACACACGCACACACGCACACATGCACACACGCGTACAAGCACATACGCACACACGCACACACGCTCACGTGCACATGCGCACACCTCCCACGCACACACGCACACACGCACACACGCACACACGCACACACGCACACACGTACACACGCACACACGCACACACGCACACACATACACGCGCACACACATACACACGCACACACGCACACACACACGCAGACACGCACACACGCACACACGCACACACGCACACACGCACACACGCATACACGTACACGCGCTCTCACACACACGCACACACGCTCACACGCACACACGCACACACGCACACACGCACACGCACACACGCACACACGCACACACGCACACACGCACACACGCACACACGCACACACGCACACACGCACACACGCACACACGCACACCCGCTCACACGCTCACACGCACACACGCACACACGCACACACGCACACACGCACACACGCCCACACGCACACACACGTTTTTTAATTTTTGTGTTACACGTGGGTGTATTCTGTTTGTTTATAAAAAATGAACAGTAAAACTTCTTACAGTATTTGAGCACACTGCAGTTCTGAATATTTGGAAAAAGATAACATTTAAGATTAAACACTCTTTATTAAGATGTTTAAAGCAAAGTATGGTAATCGTATTCATTACAAAAAGTAATATTATTCGACTTCTCGCTAACCATAAAATTGTTAAATTCGTTTGGAATTTTCTGTTTAATGCTTTATTACGTTTCATTGATTGTATTACAAATAAGAAACCTACCTTCCACTAAATTGCTAAATTAATGACGCGCGGTTAATGTGGTGCACTAGTTTTGAAATTAGTTGCGCGAATTTTTTTTTTGTATTTGTAATGTACGAAATAGGAAAGCTAGAAAGTTTTAATTAAATTTTAAGTTTACAAAACCCTAACTTAATTTCAGGTTTTTAATAATCGGACAAAAAAAATAACTGTGTAAAGTAAATTTGATAATTGCATTACTCATTATGTGCCACAAATACTTGGTGCAAAAAGAAATGTTACTCTGATAAAGACCATTCCCAATGTTATGAATAAAATGGGCATAATTAAATTAAAAACATGATTTTATTGGTCGCCCATATTTATTATATCTATATACCACTCACTTTCATGGCAGAAAAAACTTATAAGTATCTTAATAAAAAGGCACAGACCTATTTTAATGTATCTATCGCGAGTGACACCAACGAACAATGATTAAAAAAGCGATCTAAAACCCCAATTTAGAAATAATGCTAATAAGCATTGAGTATAAAATACATCTGACATAGTTATAGAGATATTTAATATTCATTACTGAAAATTTAATCGAACTGAGATTTTGCCAAAGACAAAGGGCTTTCTAATTTTAGATAATGGAATGCTGTTCTTTAGAGTGTTCACAATCTACTTATATCCAAAACTTCTTTCTTTTCGTAAAGACATTAAGGAAACTGTTGAACTTTTATTCAAACAGAGGATTACGTTCAAACAGTTTATGAATTTATTAAAAATAAAGATTTTATGCTTTTTTTACTCAATATACCAAAAGTAAACTAAACGAAATTTACGGTAAAAGAAAAAAGCTAATAAAAATACGCATTTACAAAATTATACACAAACATAATACACATAAAATTAACATACCAATAACGCTTGTTAGTACAGCTTCGCATTTTGGGATATAAATAAATATATTCAATGAAGAATTCATTAGAATACTTAAGTTTAAAATTAAAAGTTGTACACACATATAGTAAACTTGTAAGTCTTGATGTTACCAACACTATTTTACAAAATGTTAACCTAATTTCAGGTTTTAAATAAACGAACAAAAGAGCACATTACAATATATGTGTCAAACGCTTTGTGCAAAAGGAAATGTTACTGTGGTAAAGAACTTTCCCAATTTTATAAATAAAATGAGCTTATTAAATTAAAAGCAAAAATACTTTAATATATATTGCAACTAACTGTAGTTATTTCATTAAAGCTGCATTCTAAAATCACAAATGAGAAATAATGTTAATGGACATTAAATATAAAATTCATCTAAATTATTTATTAAGATCCTTAAAAATATTCAGTGAAAACTGAAACGAGCTGCAATTTTGCCCTAGTGGGCAAGGACTTACTCATATTTTATATCTTCCTTCAATATGTTGTTTTAAGCAATAATTTCCTCTTGTTAGATATAATCACAAATACTGTGAAGCACACAACTGGCAATGTAGTGATCGTTGTTGTTCGAATCGCCCACTCTATACCATTACCGTCGCTCATAAATCACACGTCACTGTTCAACTATATATCATTTATGGCCTGTTAGTTATACATATATATTTGTGCAGTGTCGCCGCAACAATTTCTTGTGCAATATCAACTTTATTTTTAAATGACATGCTTCAACTAGTGTTGATGCAGTGTTACAAGGGATGCTCCAATACCAATTTTGATCAAGATTGTCTCAGCTGTTTCCTATTGTATTAAAAAATGTAGCTTAACACAAAGTCCTTTCATGACTTTTCCTAGATATACTCCATACAGTAGCCTATAGGAGGTTTTAGTTATAATGAAATACAAATTTTAACCAAAATATTTAGAGCCACTTTTCACAAAAATGCGATAAATTGCTATTATCTCGTGCACCCTACTCTTAGTTTTAAGGGTGCGAAACTGAATTTGTCCCAGTGACCAAAATTATATATGTTAGTTATCAAGTATCTAGCTGTTCAGTTCATTTTAAAAAAATGGATACACACACGACTGAACGCATAGACACAGGCACGACCGCACACTCTCACTTACTCATTATCACCTACTCACACTCTCAAGCATTCTTACTCACTCTCGCTCGCTCCCTTTCGCTCACTCTTACACAGTTTCATTCACTCTCGCTCACTCTGACTCTCTCAATCTCCAACATTGATAAGTTTATATGTCTAAATTTATATTATGGCAATTAAAACACCACCGCCCCACATTTTCTTAATCATTTCATATTTTCGGTCACATCTATGTACAGTATGGTTTATGGGGAAAAGTTCAGTATTTGACATATCAGGCCAAAAGCTATTACGGTAAATGCAATTGTGACGTATTCGTTATCAGGTATGTATACATACTTGAGTTTTTCATGGCAAACCATGAACAATTTTTAAGTAAAAGATTCGTTTTTTTTAATTCGTTCTTCTGGCGTCGAATGGGATAGTGGGAATTACTAGTTTTTTTGCAAATATTTTCGAAACTTCCATGACAAACCGATGGTAAGATCTGTTTCACCCTTGGATTGTCTCTTTAGTAGTTCGGTGCATAAATTTCTTTTACACTCAATCTGATTGGGTGTTTCGCCGGCGACAGTGGATATGCGAGTGTTTTCAAATTTCAATAAATGTTTGTTACGCAAAACAACAATAAGTTCAGATCATTGGTGTTTAGAAATTACAATTATTTGCTATGAAAATTAAAGGTACAGTTGTAAAGTTCTACTCATAGTAGAGCATCGAGCGTCGCGTCACGTCCTAGTTGCGTTGACCTTATTAAACTATCCTATGTATGTATTTAAAAACAAACTTTGACAGAGCGTTCGTCGAGCGGCGCGTTAAGCGGTGTATGTAGCGTCCGCAGACCGTCAGCGTCCCAAACAAGCCGGATTTTTTTCTCAGCGTTCTCGTTGCGTTTTAGTAAATGCGGATTTTGCTGAGGTGTTAATAGCCGAAATTCAAGTAAAACCTACCTTGTGAAATACAAAGTTAGCGTTTTATAAAAATAAAAAGTATCGACTGTATACAGAAGTAGCCGAGATTTTAAGTATTTCAGGTAGGTATGATATATGAATTCATTTGGTATATTAAGTAAGGTTAGAAAGCACAGACAATTGTAATTGAATATATTTTTGTTGTATTATTAAAACGCATACTGACAAGATGTATTATTATCTAATTATTGCCATTACAAAAATAGTCTTTACATGGCGATCGTTAAAAAGTTGCTTTTCAATATTTAAAACTCCATTTCTTGGACGCGGATATGGCCTCATTAAGTATTTCTTTAAAGGATGTGCCTCGTTCCCTATCATAACATTTGGTAGAACGATATTGGAATTTGGTATTGCTTGTTCTGGAGGTACATTGATTCGATTAGACTCCAGCAAATTGTAAATGGCTGAGGATTGAAGTACTCCCTCATCACTTTCAGATCCTCGCGGACCTACTTCAATAGTAACAAATGTCTTGTTTGCATCTGCAGCCCCTTGCAATCCTATTGAATAATACTTCAAATAATTAAAAGACGTCATTCCAGTATTATGTGGACGTCTTATTTGACATTGATTCCCATCAATAGTTCCAAAGCAATTCGGGACATTCCACAGCGTAGTGTATTCTTGAATAGTCTGCTCCAAATGTTGTTGGGTGCAAACTGGCATATGATCGTCCACTAGTTCTTCCCAAATAATGAAGCATGCTCCCTAACTATTACTGAAGCTGTTGAATATCAAATTCTAAATTCGTATGCCAAATGTTTATAAGTGGTTCCTGTTGTCAAAAACCTGTAATATATGTTACTGTCATACTCATACCCATTACTTAAAACAATTTGCAGAGGAAGCAGGAGCCACTTGCTAGATAAGTACCGGTGTAAGCTGAAAAAGTCCCGGTGTTGCATTCGAGAGATTCTGCCTACACCTATCAATGAAAATGGCCATATTTAAGTATGGCGTCGTTTCTTAAGGATTTACTAATTTCTGCCGAGAAGTGTGGAGATTTACCAGTACCATAAGAACAGTCTCAGCATGAAGAAAGTAATAATATGGATACAGAAAAGGACAAAGGAGATGGCACATCAGACACGCAATCAGTCATTATCTCCGCCTTCGACATCAGCAGATTCTACATCGACACACGCATCTACGTCATCCATACGATCTAAGGTAGTGAAAGGAAATAAAAAACGATTGTGAGATTTCAGGGACGACAAGTTTCTAGCAATAGAAAACAAAAAATTGCAATTACTGGCACAAAATTTAAATAATACGAATGAGCCGGCTGAAGAAGTTTCAACTGCGAAATACTTATCATCGATGAGTTGGTATCCGTAGATAATGCGCAAACTTCAAACGTGGCTCACCTGCAGCCACCCCAACTAGTAACTTGATATTGTTAGCCAGATCGGATCAGATCGGCAATCGTCAATCTGGTTTGGGCACAACCGAATCAATATCCATATCAATACTAATAATAGCGTTCTTAACTGTTCCAAATATATAAATATAAAAATTGATATTTTTTTACCTTATAGTGATAGCCAGTCGTTCAGCAGGTGAAATATTTGTGTCCACAAAATTGGTTACAACTTTTTCGAGACGATGCCCAGTCTTTTCTAAGAGGTAATGAATTGTCCTGGCGGACATTCTTAGATAATTGTATACTGTCTTAGCTTAGAATACAAATGGTGAAATTCACCAAACACACCTCGTTCCCTATTTATTGGACGAATTTCAACTCTTCTGTTTAATAACCTTCTAATGTACAGTGTCTCTACTAAGAGCATCAATGAACATAAACGCACTGCTTTGTTTGGCGCCATATTATAGGCTGAGCTTGATTTTTTACAGGTAATAGACGCTCTCATAGGACGCTGTTACTATGAATACTCTTAACGTAACGTTGAGTAACGCTCGACGCAACGCGGACACGACGCGATGCTCGACCCTCCCGCTATGAATAGAGCTTAAAAAGTAACAATAAACGTTCTATATTTTATTTTAACCGAAATGAATCTAAATCAAATGGAATATAATATTTTTTCACGATAACTAAATTACAAAATATCTTGTATAAAATACGGTGCAAAATTGCTTGCTTTTTGAACACAACATGTTCGATCACTCGCTACGCTCATAGTCAAATCCTCACATCTTGTGCAAAAAACCGCTATTTTTCAACGTGCTATATAAATAGCTATTTATCCGATAGTACAAAATAAAAACAATTTAACGGTGTTTTTAAACATATTTTATTGTTGAACTGTTTTGTTCTTCAAATCAACTTAATTTACTGTCTCTGGTGTAATTTTATAAGACGTAGGATTTATAGATTTGAAATACCCTACAATAATGTTGAAAATTTGTTTTTAAGTAATTCCAAATTTAACTTAGAATGAAAGTTTGTAGGAAACAATGAATTCTATAATTTAAACTGTTTTTATACGAAATGAACGGGTTTTTAATTTCTGCCGTTAAGGACTCACAATGTCAAAGTAATATGTTATGAAACTGAATTATAGGCTAAATAAGCGTTGTGGGTGGTGTTCTGTGGCACCTTGTATCAGCATCGAGTCCATGTGAGGGAAGGGGGGCATTAAATTTTGAAATTCTATATGCCACCAGTTAATAAAATTGTAATTCCAATTACTTTAGAAAAATTAAAAAATATTTGGGAAATTCAATTAATATCATCTAGAAATTAACATTTTTCTCTAGTGATATAATTTAATTATTACCAAATATGCTTTGATAAATGATTTATTTTAAAATGAATTAAAATGTTACGTTTTGTTTTGTTTTTTAATATTTATACACTATATATATATATATATATATATATATATATATATATATATATATATATATATATATATATATATATATACATACACACACAACCAAACTTATATGGAATCACCCAGTATTTCTTACTAATATTGCGAAATGTATGAAAATTTTTCATGCAGATAAGAGATAAAGATAACGAAAGTGTTTTGTTGAAAATAACAAAGGTTTTTGAAGTTGTCCATCACGTATGTCGTGATAACAATTGAAAATTGTTGTTAGTTGTAAAACTAAAATGACAGCTTAAACTTTTCAATTTAGAAGTTTGTGTTCAAAATTCCTTACGTAGGCTTGTCCGAAGTTCAGAGGGGAAGAACTATTACTCTTGTTGAGCAGGGAATGTCACAGAGGCACATAGCAGCAACAGTTGGTGTGTCTCAGGGTATTGTTTCCAAAACTTATACAAGATTTTTGGAATTGGGAACACTGAAGAACAGACCTAGACAAAGTCGTCTCAGAGTGACTACTGATGAATAAGACCGATATTTAGCTCAAATAGCTAGAAGAAATCCAACCTCTTCTATTCCGGAGCTCAAAAGGCAACTTTTGCCGGCTACAGGTGTTGGTATTTCTCTTGAAACAGTACGAAAGAGACTTCGTGCCCGAAATTTATTTAGCAGGAGACAGTTAAGGGTTCCCGAGTTATCCAGAGAGAACAAAATTAGTCGGCTAAATTGGTGTCTCGAGCACCAGAACTGGACAGTTGAAGATTGGCAAAATGTCCTTTTTTCGGATGAAACCAGAATTGGTCTGAGATCAGATGACCGTCGAATTCGAGTTCTAAGAGGTCCAGGTAGACAGGCTAGACTGCAAACGGCCAGATCTGTCCCAAAATACAAAGGAGGAACGGTAATGTTCTGGGGCAGTATCATGATAGGAGATAAAACTCCTTTGGTTCCACTACGCCAGAGTTTAACAGGTCCTAGGTACGTTGATTTGGTGCTGGAACCAATAATTAGGCTGTGAAGAGGTGCAGTGGGAGACAATTTCGTCTTCATGCATGATAATGCCCCTCCACATACCAGCCGAGTTGCTACAGAATTTCTAGAAAGAGAAGTTGTGACGGTTCCAGAATGACCTGCCTCTTCACCAGACCTGAATCCCATTGAGCATGTGTGGGACTGTGTCAAAAAAGGGATTAGGGCTAGAAGAAATGCTCCAGGAAATGTGGAACAGCTCATTCCAGCCGCCCAAGAGGAATTGGCAAACGTACGTCAGGAGCACGTTGACACGTTGATTAGAAGCATTCCTCATCGAATTGCAGCTTGTATTAGGGCTAGAGGTGGTAACACTGACTATTAAAGTGAAAAACATGTATCTAACTTTTGTTTAACCAACTACCTACATCTTTAGTTTTCGCATTTTTATTGTTTTTGTTCATCTTAAATCTTTGTTGTAATTTTTTCTTGTTGTAATTTAATAAACTAAGTTATAATAAAGTCCTTCTCACTTTCTATACGGAATTTGTCAGAAATACTGAATAACATCGGAAATATTGGGTGATTCCATATAAGTTTGGTTGTGTATATATATATATATATATATATATATATATATATTATATATATACTTGATTAACATTTGATTTAATGATTTACTTTTTGTGTTTAATAATAATTTTTTTTACAGCGGACGGAGTAACGTATTCCTTTGGTGTCTTTTATGATAAATTTTTGGATTATTTTAATGAAGGCAAAGGTGCTACCGCTTGGATTCTTTCTATACTTGTCGGAGTGACGCTGTGCTCGGGTAAGCTTTTTTATAATTAAATATTTAATTAAACGTAAAATATAACTTCATACATCCACGATGAAATAAAGTATAATCTAAAAGGGAAGAAGTAAAACGAGTTTAATTTAGAGCAACATTTGTAATGGACTTCATTTTTAATTAAATGGATATCTTATTTCCATCAATGAAGGGTTTCAATCATCAGCAATTCAAATTTTCACTCATTGTATCTATACATTCTCGACCGTTATATACGCAATGTTTAGAAAACGATTGATTAAAGGACGTAAATAGTATTACGGAAGTCGTGTAATCTACATAGGATGTGGTAGAACAATTTGAATTATTTCTAAACATTAACATAACTGTACTGTGAACATCTAGGATGTGTAAACATTCACAATCTAATTATCTTTTGAGTAATCCATGTATTTCAACAAACTTTATAGGTTTTGATAGCACTTGCAGCTATCGTCGTCAATAAAGGGTGAAACGTTTGATTAATAAAATGTCAAACAAATTTATAAAATATGAAAACCCAAATCGTAATCCTGTTATAAGTCATATGTGCTTGCAAGCATACTATCGAATTTGCATAAAATAACCATAATTCGACTGGCTAGTGCCACCTCCTAACGAAAAGCAAGTTCTACCATCGTATATATTATGTCTCTTTACCGTATATACGTTTCTTTAATGCAACATGACACAGGCATAAGAAGTAATGTGTTGGCCACATTTTTTAAAGGTGGCCAAACTCGAAAATCAATGTGTATGTAACGTTAAAACTTATCGCAATAGCCATTATCTGAATTTTGAGCACGTGCTGAGCATTTTGGACATTTTCTACCTTTTTGAACTCTCACATAACCCATAAGAAATTGCAATAATGGGTACTCTGCATACATAGAGTGTCTGTAAAATTGGTAGCAATGCACAATGTTGAATGACACGTTATAAAGGTGTTTAATATTACATTCTAAAAGTAACGTATGTCTCAAAAGTTTGGCACAAAATATTATATTCAGTTTTATAAACAAATATGTTTTATTAAGTTGAGAGCTTAAATGAAATGAAGTGGTCCGTGATTTTCAACAAGATGCTATTTTCTACGAACATCTCGCATAAGGTCTTGGGCGACTGTAATGTGTATCTCTCGAATTTTTCTGTAAATCCTCCGTCTTAACTGTTCTTCATTTTCGGTTGCCATCTTCCATCACACACTTTTCTACTCAAAATTGCCCTAAATTCTTCTATTGGGCGGGCCTGAGTCAGATTAGGGGGATTGTCGTTTGATAGTACGAATAGTATGTTATGAGCGTTGAGCCAGTTCTGAGTTTCCCTGGCGTAATGGCATGATGCTGCCTAGCCAAAGTATTATATCCTCTTCTGCATGATGCTCGTTAATGAAATCATTCAGTTTGACCAGACCGCTTATAGAAATCGCACGCCAGACTAAAATTTTATCAGCAAATTTTGCCTTTTCTTTATGTTTAACATTCTGTGGGTTGTTTTCTATGTTATCCGTACAGAATCCATCGTTACCCTTAATTTCTGAGTTACTTAGAGTGAAATATTTTTCATCAACGACAATGACTTTGTTGTTGGCAAAATATATCTGCTTTGGTGCCCGACAACATCGTGGTGTCCGTGCCAACTGGTTTGACGTATATTTTGGACATTCCCTAGAAACTGTATCCTTAGAAGTTCTGTGATGGTGTGAATGCAAACAATTTATTTTTACCAACAAAACATTGAAAGTGTGTTAATAGTAGTGTTAGCTACGGGTCTTAGCCAACGTTTCTTCAGTTCTCTGTAATTTGGTAGGTAACAAATAAGGGACGATTTTAAGCAACGTTGATCTTTGGTGGTTAATATTAAGTTCAAGGATTACCTTTTTACAAGAGAATTCACTAGAACCCATGGGAAATGGGTAGTAGAGGGTTGCAGCAATTGTACTTCTGTTATCACCACTATATTTTACTTAAAAGCTTAACGAGTAGTACACCTACAATTCAGTCCTTTCGAAAAAAGGTCAGTTAATATAATACAATATTTTCTTACACTTACTTTTAGGCACATCCGTGGCCATCTACAGGTAAGGTAAATAACCGTCAACCAACGTTGCTATCAATTTTCTTTAGTTCACTGTAATTTGGTTGGTAACAAATACGGGACATTATTTCCCTCCAAAAACTATACGAAACGTAAATGTTATTACGAAGGCAGCTTATCCGTTGGTTATCTGGCAAATTGGAGCCATTTCAGTGTAATATGAATAAGTTAAGTATCGTTGATTTTTGGTGGTTAATATTGAGTTGAAAGTTTACCTTTTTGTAAGGGAATTCACTAGAACTCATGGAAAATTGGTAGTAGAGAGTTCTAGCAATTGTATTTTCGTTACCACTACGATATTTTATTGAAAAACTTAACGCACTAAACTTGCAACTCGAGAAAAGATTAGTTAATATAATATAATCTTGTCGTACACTTGCTTTTAGGCACATCCGTGGGGTTTTTTGGTTGATTTTAGGTTTAAGGTCTTCGAGGTCATACGTGTACTTGGTATATAGTAAGGGCATGTTAAACCATGGTTTAAGGTTCAAATTGTTATAAGTGAAAAATTGGTGGTCTAAATGAATTGCGAACAACAACCGTATTTGCAAGTAACCATATTAGCATCATATATAATAATGTGATTATCGAAGTCCCAAAATAATTGTAACTGGTTGACGCGGTGAACAGCATTGACATTTGCAATTTAGCGCGCAGATTTATCTATAAAACAAATATACAACGAATGGTAACATCAAAAAAAGTAAGGGTACATGGTATGAGTGGATTGGGGAAAGACCGCATTTCAGCATGAACGATTTCTAGTTCTAGTCGTGTGTATTTATAGAACTAGTGGTGCCCATTATTTTAGAACGGTAATCCATATTAGTTGAACAATGGAACCTACCACCCTGTCAACTATAACAAATGGCATAGCTGCAACATTTTCTTTTTATTACGTGAGTGTTACCATTCCAGAAATTACTCCCATTTGTGTGGGCTAGGTCATTAGTATTATTGTTGTTACCAGCGACAAACCACGCGTAACTTACACACACCCGTACATACGCGCGCACACAATCACAAATACGCGCGCACACATAACACACGACACACGACACGACACGACACACGACACACGACACACGACACAAATAATAACAAATGTAAACATGACAGCGATTAAAATAATTCACTTAACTCTAACAAAGAAATAGCTTTGTCAATAATTGAAATGAAAAGCATAATGCAGAAGGTTTTATCTAATTTTTTTTTATTGTAATGTTAATTTCAACTACTGATGTTAAATTATAATTAAAATTTAAAAAAATTACATAAAACGTTCTGCATTATCCTTTTCAATGTTAATAACACTTGCAGTTATTGACAATACTGCTTCTTTGTTACATGTAACTGAATTATTTTAATTGATACCATTTATATTTATATTGAATGCATCTATCATTTTCAAATTGAAGTTTTCACAACTTTACACTTACATCATAACTTGATTAAATTTTGTTAAATGTGTTTTTTGGCTGACATTTTTCATTGTTATCCTTCGACCGTTAGAGGGTGTTCTGATTTGTCATCTTTAAGACAGTAACACTATTTAATTTTTAATGATCTAGTTAATCTTTTACTGTAATTTAATTCTATAATTGGCTTTATACGTTTCTGAAATTGTTATATTAATAGCAGGCTGATGTTTACGTTTTAATTTTTCAACGTTCACAAAATTGTTTCAACATCTTTAACAATTTTAATAGAAATTACTACTGACGAAGATAACTGTAAGTGTTATCGCAACGTTTAGATTGTGTAATATAAAAATACACCATTAAAAAATCCATTATTATGTGGTGAAAGTTTACATTTTCGTTTGTCCAAAATAGTTTTATTATAAACTAAGTAAGCTTAGAAACATGTCAAACATGCAAATTTTTGCACTTTTTTCGAAAATTTTATGTGTAAGGATATAATTATTTTTAGTGGAGTTGATCGGCCTATTTCCACAGTTTTTGCTTTTGGAGTGCGACGTTTCAGAAGCGAACTCTGCTTCCGTCAACAGGCTTAGTCCTAAGAAGGACCGTTTTCGCACTTGAGTTGAAATCGTATGTTATATATAATTTTTTCCCAAGCACTTGACTACTCTCAGATTCGAACTTGGTACCTTCCACTTACTAGTCTGACACCTTTACCGCTGAGTCACTGAGTAATCCAATATACATTTTTTAGAACTTATATATTAAACTCTTTCGTGGTTGCGCAGAAGTTTATTGCGCATGTTGCGTTGTAACTTCTTGCGCAGGTGTATTACGCTTAAGCTCTTCGCGCATTATTGGAATCCATATGGGTTTCATTTCTACACTAGCTTGGCTTATTGGATTATCAGCTAGTGCGATGTATGTGGCTTCTTTGAGTTTTCGACGAGTTGTGTTCTCGTCTTTTGCCACTATCTGTATGTTATCCCATTGGACGCGGTGGTCTTCGTGCCAGACATGTTTGGCGATTCTTGATCTTTCTGTTTCGCCCTTGCGGACGTTGTTCTTATATTCCTGCGTTCTCACTTTGAGTGGTCTACTGCTCTTTCCTATGTATGCTCTGCCGCATTCGCATGGTAGGTTGCATACACAATTCTTGGAATTTTGATCTTCATTGTATGGTTTGGCTTTGGTGAGTATTCCCCTGAGCGTTCTGGTCGATTTGAAGGCAGTTCGTATCTTGTATTTGCTGCCTATCCTTCGTATTTGGTCTGAGTACCTTGTACGTATGGTATTATCGCTGTATGTTTAGGTTCTTCTTTTTCGGTTGCCCTTTCCCTGTTTAGGTTAGGTGTTAGATCGGGGTAGCCATTTTCTTTGAGTGCGTTTGAGTGAAAATGGCTACCCCGATCTAACACCTAACCTAAACAGGGAAAGGGTAATAAATATATTTTTCCAACTATAATTAATTACGCTAAATAAATTTAAAACAACTTACTTTAATAACAAAAAAAATTACGACACCGCTTTCAGACCTTCATTGACACAAAAATATAACTCGAAACACACAAAATAATAAATCTTGAAATATTCAATAAAAAAAACACAATGTTATATTACCTTAAAGTCTAGAATTACACCTCTTCTGTGTTACAACAATGAAAATGATGGTCGGTCTCTGCTATAACGGAAATGAAATCTTCCTTGTCTGGCAAATGATGAATAAAACGTTGACTATTGTTCTATGATACACAAACAATTTCTTGACTAACTCGTTAAAATGTTATTGCATAAATGAAAAACTTCTTTTAAAATACTAATAATTTGAGCGTTCAAACTTGCTTGATAACTTAAATCTTTTAACTGGTTTTATTTCCACTAATAATCCAAAATGTTAATAACTTGATTTAAATAACGTTAAATTTTAATATATTGCGAAAGTTTCTTTATCTTTACACACGCTTTGTACGATAAATAGGTGGAAATAGGTGGCACTGCAAGAACGATGATTTTTAAAATCCGCAAAAGCGATCTAAACCCAAGAGGTCACTGAAGCACTATCCAACACGACGATGTCCTCTAGGTAACTTGACGTAAAACCGAAATCGGCACTAAGTATAATCCTTTGGTGAATGAACAATTTTGATAAAATCCCTTTCACAGGTTCTTCAGTAGCTAAACTACCCTTACTACACAAAAAAGTACGTTCGATAAACACCACAAGGTCCCAAACTTTCAACGTTCTAAACCACCCCTTAAGGCGTAACACAAGCGGCAACGTACAACTACTCGAAAGCGTGATCTGTCTTAGACTCCCAAAAATTATTCACAAAAATCCATCTTTGAATTTGCATCCCACTACTCATAAAAAAATCTTATCTAATATAATTCAACCAATTAAAAAAACGGAAGGGGAAGATTTAATACCCCGATACACAAATTCGTTTCCGTCCGTAAGGACTCGGTAAATTTTCAAAAACTACACGTCAGCATAAGTATCCTGTACAGCCTCTGTATGTTTACCTTAAAGTACGAACAATAAGGCCCACATGCAATCTCTATGAATCAAAACCACAATACCTAATAATAAACTGGACAACTATACTTAAGCGTCTGTATGGCGCTACCATGACATCATACAGATAAACCTATACTATTCATTTAACGTACTTAATTTTCTATTATATTTTTCGGAAATCAAACGAAATAAACCTTATTTAAATTTATAAACTACTATTTACAAATAAGCGTTAATGATTAGTTGATGATGCGGTATCCACTATTTTTTTCTGGTTGTCCGAGGTACTTAACACCCGAAAGATTGTAGATACTGATACTGTTGCTTCCTGTAACTCCGATTCACTCCATTTGCTGATTCGTACGTCATAAATTAAGTAGCTAAGCGGGTACACCTGTTTAAAAATTTTTTTTTTTGTAAATGCATCGGAATCAGTTTTCAAACCCTAATATCCCAGTTATCGAACAAAACGAACGAAATTAATTTACTATCAAAATCGTGGAATGTTCTTTTGTATATTTCTGATCAAAGAAATGATGGATGTGTATATATTTTAGAGTGATAGGGTTGCGTTCTGGAAATGCTATAATTGAGATTAAATATTACGTTTTTGTCAGCCTAGTGGATGACCCGGCAATTTTATCTTACCTGTACAACTTAATTCGATTACTGAACTACATGATAGTGTTCAGGTATATGACTCACTAAGTGTGTGTTATGGTGGAGCAGCTTTCCTCAAAATTTTAAGAATTCCTCCTATTTTAAGGATATTCTTTTATGTGCACGGAAGCACGAAAGATGTGTATACATTATCAACAAGCATGAAAACAATCATAAAAATAATAATTCCTGTACATTTTGCGAGAATGTTAAACAAGCAGCTGCTTTTTTTAAACACAAGTTAAAAATCAGAAATTGCACTAGGGCAGTGTCTTTTTTAAGAATTCTAAGAATTTTTGCTTCGCAATTTGTGAGAAACGCAGCAGCAACTGAAGAAAATAACAGAAGAAGATATATCAACTAAAATTGAAAAATGACCCGCAAAAAATTCTTCTGAAGGAAGGTCTTGCAATATGCAAGTTTGCTAAAAAAACATCAAGGAGATATACATCGGAATGGTTTTTAGTTTATTTATCCATCAGCGTATCCCTTTTTAAGATCGAATGAAATTTGACCGCTTCCTGCCATATCGACCATCCGAAAGTACCTAGGAAAACTATTAACTTGAATATCAAAAAAATGTAACTTCAAGGATTTTGGCGCAGTTGGCGTAAACAACATTAGAATAGAAACTAAGATCTTCCTGGTAACCACGCGTTAGTTTTCATGTTCTCATCGCTAGCAGAGAATTTTTGTCAACCAGTTGCTGTTTACGCTACTGGAGGAGCTACTAAGGAGCACTTGCTTGACACAATTAATTTTAGCAGGTATTAAGAAACTTGAAAAATCAGGAGTAAGGGTTCACGTTGTGTTATGTGATGGTGCAATACAAATAAAAATGTGGACAGAATTCGGAATTTCGAAAAATGCTGCAAGCCCTGTAAATAAAAGTATTGATCCATTTGATGATGTTGGCTCCTAAATAAATCGCACCTTCAGGTAGGTAAGTAGGTTAGTAAGTGACCCAGATTTGCTCAGGGAATACAACAGACACCCAAAGGCCGGACAAAATGGGGGCATTACGAAACGTTATTTCAAATGGACTTAAAAATACCAGGCAACTTAAGAATTTGCCCAAAACTGTCAGAAATGCACCTAAAACCCAATACTTCTTAAAGGTACATATTAAACTAGCTACTCAGGTACCCTAGCAACGTGTGTTACTTGGCTTACATATTCTGATTATATCTTATTTTCCATAGATACTTAGCAACAGGCCCATTGAAGGGTTGAAATGTTACCAAAGAGAACATACAGTTTTAAAAGATGCCAATACTACGATACATTTCACGAAAAGGATAAACGATGTTATTTGATTCTTTAAATAGAAGGCGCCTAACGAAGGAATTAGAAAAGGTGGATGAGGTTTTGATGTAAGTGGGAGTTAACCAAACTTCAAAAAAAAATTCTCTGTTTTTAAGGTCCTCACCGAAAATTTGCAATGGCTAGATGCTTGGTAAAAAAATGGTAACTGACGGTAGGATATAAACTCACTGCAGAAGGTGACTTTATTGTCAACTATCGAACTAAGAGGTGTTTTCTATATTTTAACAAATAAAATGGTCCAAGATAATTTGGAGGTACCTATTGCATACATTTATATTTGTATTTTATGTTTCAAAATTATTATTAATTTTATTAAATACATAAATAAAAACTTTACCTCGAGTAGGATTTGAACCTACGACCTGCAGTCTGGTAGAGTACCGCGCTAACCAACTGCGCTATCGAGATTCAAGTCCCAATCGAAGTAAACTTTGTCTTTATGTATATAGAACTGTAAATTCTAAATATAATGAGATTACAATCAAATTACTTATATTAATGGAATGTGAGCCTGCAATATCGCAAGGATTTACACATACCAAAGCAACTTGACTAATATTAAGCTATTATAAGTTTTGTTATGAACGTTATGAACGAATAAGTTCAACAGTAAATATGTAATTAAAAATTGTTATTAATTTTATTAAATACATAAATAAAAAGCTAACCTTGAGTGTATTTTATGTTTATTTGAAAAGAATTTCTTTTAATTTTTTTTACCCAAACAAAATGGAAATAACAGGTGAGCACGTGATCATTACTTTTCCACCTGTAGTATATGCTTACATAGTTATAAACAGTAGAGATGACTTGCATATTGTGTCTGAATGATATGCTTGTGAGCATGGCTTATACTTCTTTCACCTACCACTAAACCACATTAAAAATGTACGTGTGTATATGATTCTGCATGGCAATTAGATATAAGACGACTTTAATTTGGAAGACGCTCGAATATTTTAGTCACTAATGCGCTAAGTAAAAACTAACACCATATATGTTGATATGACATATGTAGATTTTTTAGAAACGCTTTATGTTATTTTAGTTTTGCATGATGAAGTTTCGGAAATAAAGATTATTTCAGAGATTTTTTGGCTCTACCCGGCAAGCAGGAAGTGCCAACGACCACCAAACACTGACAACATTTATGCAGTTATATCGTATGTTATCTGTTCAAAAATTTTTAAACCACCCCCCCCCGCCCCCCCCCCCAGCTTTGAAAATTGCACCATACTTGAGACTGAACATAATCTGCAAAAATTGTTCGAAAATTTTAAAGCCATTTTCTCACAAGGTGAGGAAAAAATATTAAGCATCATGTGCAAAAAATAAAATCAAAGTCTTACTCGATTTTGGACAATCCTGAAACAGTTATGGATGCGATCGAAGAGGGAACCGAGGACGAATTTATAATAGATCACCTTGAAATCCTGAAATTAAAAATACCACTGAACATGTCATTTATTATCTGAGCGGGTTCATTGGTAAAAAGCTGTTTAAAAAATCGTAAGGCGAAGTTTGCCGGGAATACGTGGACGCGAGGGCGCCAGAAAATCAGCCAGGTTAACAAATTTAAAATCAAGAGGCGGTTTAATTCACCCGCGGAAAACATTATTTGCCTCAAAAATTAGAACGATTTTAATGTCACACATATAATCTGTGCAGGTGTTTGAGAAAACCATTGATGCATTAAACGATGATGATTTTGAAATCTCTTAGTATGGTTTATTTTCTTGTGATGTACATCGCAAGAATTTAGTTTGTAAAACCATATATTTTTACCTTGTAATACGAATTAGACAATACTATAAGCGGGAAGATAAACTAAGAAAAATACGTCATTCGCAAAAGAAGAAAGAATCACGATTGCAAAAGTGTTAACTGGTAATTATAATGCATTTAATAGCTAGTTTTTTTTTTATTACAATAAAAATTATTTTATCTTCCATTATATTATTTCAAACTAATACTTATGTAGTATTGACATTATTATACGCGTAAATAAAATACCAAAACTATTGCGGAAAAACGGTACGGAACGCACAGAGAATGTACAGAATACGGCTTTAGGCGGACGCAATGCTCCCGTCCCTCTCCCACACGACGATCGCCGCTCAGTTGCCGCTTTCAAACCAGTAGTCGTTCTACCTCCCTATCCTATATCGTGCTTCTAAGGCAATAAATAGAAAATGAAAGTCCTGGCATATTGATGAAAACCGTCATCTTTCTCAAAACCAACAATTTGTGCACAAGAAGAGAATAAAATGCAACCTATGCAAATAATAATCATTCCTTAGCGAAGGCATCCGTCATAAACGTTAGTAGGCTGTGAAAACAAAATTGGAAGCAATAGGTCAAATTATTAAAACATTTTAGTTCCATGTAGGTGTTATTTAGTTTTTCTTGACTTTCCAAATCGCATTGGTACCATTTCGTGTTATTGTTCGAGTTTTTCGTGTTGTTCGGGTGTTTCTTGCTGTTGTTCGTATTGCGTTGTCTTTTAGTGTTACAAAATGTTTTATACCAACAGAAAGTTATTTGACGTGATAGGTGTTTATTTTGAATGCATAAGAAATGCTGCAGTTGCTGCAAGGGTATATGCGCAGCAATACCCTGATAGACGCCACCCGAGTTATCCATCGTTTACGAACAACTGGAAATGTTCATGTTCCCGTATACCGCAGACAATGCAGGGGACGCACCTAAGAGTACTAGAACTATTGCGCAGGACCTGAGAGTATCTAAGCAACTAGGAATGAACCCAGGCTATATCTCGATAACTGTTAACCTGACAACATTGGAAAAAAATACTAATGGGTAAATCGGCCAAGACAAATCGCTGGAAATTATTTTCAAGCTTGATAGATAGCCGCTAGGGGGCGCAACTGTTATGGCCAATCATAAAATAGGCCCTTTCTCAGAAAATATGCAAGTAAAGATAAATTTTAAATATTACCATAGTAAACACATGAAAAACTTTTGACTTTTTTTGCTTAGCGTATTTTGCTGTCATAAAATGTAGTGTTGAGGGAACATCAAACATGTTTTTATTTAAATGGCAATAGCTCCGGTACGAGTTAACAGAATTGAACAAGCTAGACCTCGTTTAAAAGAGCTCTTCTTACTTAATAATCACCTACATAAAGGTTATCCGACTATATTTTGTCGTGGTAGCTAGAAAGCGCTGTTTGACATTACAACAATTATTACGCATGAAATTTTTAAATAGTACGCTATGTCTCTTTTTGCATAGTTAGAGGACAAGATTCCCAAAAAGTCAGTGCAAACCGCAAGTTACTATCTTTTTTCCAACCGAAGATATCAATCAAACAAATATTAGGCCGCTGGCATTACAATATGTATACTATATTTTACTTGGGAAACGAATTTAAATTAATTGCCATAATTTAATCAATGTCACCCTAAAATTCAAACTGCTGTCTATCGTTTTCGATGCACTTAAGCAGCCTTTCCCGCGTAGACCAAACTGCACTCACTAGTCCAGCAAATGAAATAGTTTGCATACAGTCCCTTATTCATCTAAGCATGTTATTCCATGTAGTGGATCCGGCTGCAAAATCCACATCTTCTACTCGGCCTCATAAATAAAAATCCAGGCATGTTAAATCTGGTGTCCCATCCATCTACCAGTTGGCATCTAAAAATTCCCTAACATTTACCGCTAAGTGAGCTGGGCAGCCAATGTGCTGGAATAGCATTCGTTGTCGAATTTCAAGGGGCACTTACTCTAACAACATCGGTAATTTCTCTCTTAAAAACCCCACGTAATTGTCACCATTTAGTTGATTATTAAAAAAGGATGGGCCGATAATCCGCCCTCCTAGAATTCCTGCTCAACAATTTACAGACCTACGACCTTGGTACTGGACTTCTCGCATCCAGTGCGGATATTATGGAAATTCACACTTCCATTGCTATGAAAGATTGCCTCGTCTGTCCACAATATACGCGAAAGAACTTTCCGATCTTCTACCGTCATACCCAAAAGCCAGTGCCAATGCTCTAGTCTTCGGTCAAAATCTGCAGCAGTCAATGCCTGGTCCAGGACCAAGTGATATGGATGTAACCTGAAACAAGATGGTGACCACTGATTCAACAGTATATTATTGTAGGAAAAGCGTTAAGTAAACCTTTTACAGTGGAGGTTCAAAATCGAAAGTTCGCTTACCTGTGCTCTTCGAGAATGATTTAAATGGTAGTTCGAGTTACTCTCAGGTCCTGCGCAATATTTTTAGTACTTCGGTGCGTCCCCTGCGTTGTCTGCGGTATACGAGAACATGAACTTTTCCAGTTGCTCGTAAACGATGAATAACTCGAAGAAAAAACTTGCATTCGCGTGGCGTCTATTAGGATATTGCTGCGCATACACCTTTGTAGCATTTCTCATGCATTCAAAATAAACACCTATCATCACAAATAACTTTTCGTTGGTATAAAGCATTTTGTAACGCTAAAAAACAACGCAACACGAAAAACAACAAGAAACGCTCAAACAATACGAAAATTTCGAACAATAACACGAAAATTGTACCAATGTGATTTGTAAAATGAAAAACAAGCTTTGAAAAATAACAACTAAATGACACTGACATGAAACCAAAATGTTTAAATATTTTGACGTTTTGCTTCCAATATTGTTTTCACAGCCTACTAACGTTTATGACGGATGCCTTCGCTAAGAAATGATTATTATTTACATAGGTTGAGTTTTATTCTGTTCTTGTGCATAAATTGTCGGTTTTGAGAAAGATGACGGTTTTCATCAATATGTTAGTACTTTCATTTTTACCAGAAGGCAATAATACCTACCGTAGTAAATTTGCTTTTTTGAGAAATATTATTTTTTCTGTTGATATTTATTTAAATGTCGAAACACTTTTTTTCCAAGACTTGTTTCATGTTTTTTTTTATGGAATCGTTGGAAATCGTTGGAAATCGCCGGGGGTGTTGTTTTTTCCGCGCAGCATAAACTCTTGCAGCAACAGTTGAAGTCTTCGTGCATTCAAAATATACAGCAAGCATATCAAATGTTTTCATTTGTTAACAACATTTTCAAATCAACGGTTCGTTAATCAAATACGAATATCTTTTATGGAGCTAGTATTATTTTGACGCAAAGCAATATTTAAAGTGGCTATTATTTTGTGTTACTTTTGGTATTTCAAGACCTACTTGTTTTTGTTAATGTGATATTTTACTAGACTGCTATTCTGTCTATGCGTGAGAGGTTTCAGCTCTGTATTGAACGGTACGGATGACAATTTGAACATTTGGGGCGTCATTAGTTCTTCAGTATTAAGCCTGTTGCACACCATTCTTCTATATAACATCGGTCCTTTTTTATCCGCTCTAAATGGACGATACGGCCCCCAGGGGAAATTTAGTATATTAAATTTTATTCCTTCGTTTTAATAGCTTAATAGTTAATAAATTTTAGTAACTATTAACAATTAAGCCTGTTCTCTACTTCTGTTACTTGTAAAATACATGTTTACATTTATTGACTTATCGACTTGCGGTTTTCACCAACTTCTATATTTTTTTACGCTCTTTTTCGTGAGTTAAAAATAATTATACCCCTACATTTAAAATTTTCGAGAAAATTGCAAAAATGTACGGCCTTTTTAGTAAACGGATCTACCGACTAGAAAAAAACTGAACCGACAATATTAATATTATATTAGAAGTACCCGAGAAGCCTCTCTCAAACGAAACCCAGTTTATAGAAATCGGTTGAAGAAAAAAAAGTTATGGCATTATTTCAAGTGAAAATCTATCTCTCTCCCCTCCCCTCATTTAACAAAACAGAGAAAAATGCAAAAAAAAATTATTCTAAACTTACGTAGTTTATAATCAAACTATTTTCGACATATCTTGATAATGCCGATTTTCGAACTTGAAAACAATTTCCAGCGATTTCTCTTGGCCGATTTACCCATTAGCTTTTTTTCCAATATTGTGAGATTGGCAGTTCCCGAGATATTGTCGGCGTCCATTCTTAGTTGGTCACCCGGTACATATATCCGTAAATAAATTTAAAAGTTGGAAAATGTCCAAGATACTAGTAAATTAAAATCACTGATGTATTCTTAAAGTATGTATGGCGCCAGCACTCGCATTTGTTAATGTTCTCAACTATCTCTTTCAAACATTATTTATAGAAACTATTAAATATTTCATGACACTTCTAAGTAAGTATATCTTATAAATTTGAATCATGCAATTTCCATAAACTATATTTTACGATAATGTACCATTTGTTATTAATAATTTTCTTCGTGTGTATAATATTTATAAGTTTGATGTAAATTATAAATAAATAATTCATTCTCAAAATGTAAGGTGAAAATTAATATAAAAAATACATCTAAAAGCAGTACAACTCCTTTTCATACCAATTTGCACCATCTTATTTCTCTTTATTTAGGTTTTTAGCCAGAAAATGGTAAAATATGTTTTCAACCATTAGTTTGCAGACTATTTCTCCCAGGTATACAATACTTATTTTCATATAAACATTTCTACTTCCCTTGCTCTCTTGTTGAATTTGGAAAATTGTCAAAACACGTGTTTTGTTTCGAAAAGTATTTTTGAAATCTTTCAATTACACAGAACTAAAAGCTAAAACACTTAGCTTTTGGATTTTTAAACGGTGTATCTTACAGATATTACAACTTACTGAGGGGGGTTAACTGTAATTGCTACCGAATCGTTAGATTTATGTAGATTATTTACTAGATGTAACATACAACCAATCACAGCATGCTACTTTCCTCAATTGGAACAATCAGAGCGTTTTCACACTGAATATTTCCTAACGTGATTTTATCCAGCGATTAAATTTTTTTTTTACCTTATTGACAGTCTTTAATAAAGTAAAATAAAAATGTACAAAGTTTTGTTGAATATTTGTAGTGAACATAATACTTTGTGTAAAACAATAACATAAAAAGATAACATGGTATTAAATTAAAAAAACTGATTTAGTAGCTGATCTTAACATATCCCCTCGACCTATAAATTTCTTGGTTAAAACTACAAGTAAAATAAAAATGTACAATGTTTTGTTGAATATTTGTAGTGAACATAATCCTTTGTGTAAAATAAAAACATAAAAAGATATTAAATTAAAAAAACTGATTTAGTACATAATCTTAACATATCCCCTCGGCCTATAATTTTTTTGGTTAAAACTACAACAGCTTTAATTAAATTAAATTTTTGTTTACCTTTTTGACAGTCTTTAATAAAGTAAAATAAAAATGTACAATGTTTTGTTGAATATTTGTAGTGAACATAATACTTTGTGTAAAACAATAACATAAAAAGATAACTTGGTATTAAATTAAAAAAACTGATTTAGTAGATGATCTTAACATATCCCCTCGACCTATAAATTTTTTGGTTAAAACTACAACAGCTTTAATTAAATTAAATTTTTGTTTACCTTTTTGACAGTCTTTAATAAAGTAAAATAAAAATGTACAAAGTTTTATTGAATATTTGTAGTGAACATAATACTTTGTGTAAAACAATAACATAAAAAGATAACTTGGTATTAAATTAAAAAAACTGATTTAGTACATAATCTTAACATATCCCCTCGACCTATAATTTTTTTGGTTAAAACTACAAGTAAAATAAAAATGTACAATGTTTTGTTGAATATTTGTAGTGAACATAATCCTTTGTGTAAAATAATAACATAAAAAGATATTAAATTAAAAAAACTGATTTAGTACATAATCTTAACATATCCCCTCGACCTATAAATTTTTTGGTTAAAACTACAACAGCTTTAATTAAATTAAATTTTTGTTTACCTTTTTGACAGTCTTTAATAAAGTAAAATAAAAATGTACAATGTTTTGTTGAATATTTGTAGTGAACCTAATACTTTGTGTAAAATAATAACATAAAAAGATAACTTGGTATTAAATTAAAAAAACTGATTTAGTAGATAATCTTAACATATCCCCTCGACCTATAGTGAGCGTGAAAATGCCTATGAGTGAGGGTGTGCGCGTGCGTGTACGCCTGCATGCATGTGCGCGCTAGAGGTCGCGTATGTGGACGGGTGCGTATGCGTGTGCTTGTAAAATTGGTAAACTTATATAAGACTCAAAAGTTTAGACTACAATGTTTTTTAAAGCAAAACGGGTTTAATTTATTTTTTTTTATTGCGCCGAAGCTGCAATCATACTTTTCTAAATGTTTAACACCTTATCTTGAACCCAAACGTTTTTTGTGAAAACCGACCCATTGAATGCATTGTTAGCCAATTGCGCTTTTATTTTCTTTTTACCAGAATAACACAAAAATTATAAATGGAGCTACGTTTGAAATACTTAAATTAAATACATGGTATAATAATCATTAAAAAATGGTGTGTAAAGGTAGTATGTACTTATTTCTACTTTACGTTTAATGTATAATTACTTAAATGAGTAATTGAAGGACTAGTGTTAATCTTAGATGACCCATTTATAACAGCAGTGATATTATATTGTAATATTCTAACCATACATCTGTGAGTATATGCATAGGCACTCATTAATAATGTAGAAGGTCAATGTTAAAATAATACTTTATTAGTAAATATTATTACGTTGTCTTCGTAAATATTTTTGTACACATCCAATACAAAATAGGGTTCCTTACAACAGATTTGAAAATGTTGCTTTAGACTTGCGATCTTCTTAAAATATTATTAATGTTAGGCATTGTAAATGTTATGTGTTTTAATCAAATCATATTTTCTAGGTCCCATATCCAGTTCATTTGTTAATCGATGGGGTTGTCGATCAGTAACGATTGCGGGAGCAATTTTAGCCAGTGTATGTATGATGATAAGCACTCAAGCCCAAAATGTAACAACATTATATTTTACTATTGGAATTGGAACAGGATTTGGTTTCGGTTTAATTTACCTCCCTGCGATTGTTAGTGTTACTACATATTTTGAAAAAAAACGATCTCTTGCAACTGGAATTGCTGTATGTGGTTCGGGCTTTGGAACATTTATTTTTGCACCTTTGATTAATCTCCTTTTAGAAGAATATGGATGGCGTGGTGCAATGTTAATAATATCCGCAATTGTTTTAGAGTGTATAATTTTTGGTGCATTATTTAGACCACTAGAGTATGAAGTTACTAAACCAGAATCAAGTAACGCAGTAGAAAATAAAATTCAAATTAAAATTAGTCCATCTTCAATAGATTTGCCTAAATCGCAAGAAATTTATAACGGGGATAGTAGTAAGTCTAAAACAGACAGGCCCAGGAGTTTGACACTTACAACAAAGCCACAAAGAATGATCACATTGGCTGATAGTAATAACGTTAAACAACCTAAATTAAGTAGAAGTCAGCCTATCTTAAATACTAGCCATTATGAGCCTCTGCGTCATCATTTCGGAAGTCAACATTTAAAACGTTCAAGACCTGTTATCAGACCTGATGCATTTTATCAATATAGTTTGCAAAATCTTGCTGTATTCAAATCTAAGTTGGATATTAAAGAAGCAGCGGAAGTTGAAAAAATGCTCCGAAGGCCTTCTACCCAAACTAAACACAGAAATTCTGATACTGAAGAAAAAAACACTATTTGTGGTTGTGTACCGTGTTCAGAGGAAACGAAAGAAACACTTCATGAAATGCTAAACCTTTCCTTACTGAAAGATCCTATTTTCATTCTTTTTACGTTTAGTAATTTTTGTACTAGTATAGGATTTAACATTCCGTATGTTTATATTGTGTCAAAAGCTAAGTCCCTAGGTATATCAGCAGATAATGCGAGTATGTTGATATCAATTATTGGAATAGCTAATACTGTTGGCAGAATTGTTTTGGGATACGTTTCGGATAATCCAAAAATTAACAGACTGTTAGTATACAACATATGTTTAACTGTATGCGGTATAGGTAAGTTGAGACATGAAATATTAGCTATAATTTTTTTTATTGCATTATTGTATTGCTTTAATGTAATTACAACAGCATGGTAATTTTAGCAACCGCATTTAGTGCGCTGTGTCTAGACGTTTATTCTTTGGCTGTTTATGGTGCTGTGTTTGGTTTTACAATTGGAGCATATGTAGGACTGACTTCAGTAATTTTAGTGGACCTTTTGGGATTAGAAAAACTGACTAATGCATTTGGATTATTATTGTTATTTCAAGGAATTGCGTCTTTAATTGGACCACCTATTGCAGGTAAAAATATTATTAATGAATTTGGGTTGCACCTTTGAATTACATCAAATAATTTTTATTTTAATTGAAAGGTTTTGTTGAAATTGTTTTCTTTTTTCCAAAATTAATCGTGGTGCCTAAATTACCTTGGATAAGGCATGTCTCAAAAGTTTTCGTGAATCACATTATCGTGTGGAGTAGTTTAGAAATTAATGTATCTCACCTGAATAATAAAAATGTTAACGCTAGATTCTAATAGTAGGTACACTAAGAAACTAGTGTCATAGGTTGCGTTTTTATCGCACGAGTCCAAGCTTTCTAATGGGCGAGTGCGATAAAACATGTTATAAAATGAATTTCTTATACTATTTTGCTCTTTTAGGTATTTGTGTTGAAAACTTTGAAAAAAGTAAATTGCATTTGGCTTCTTGTATGTCAAACAGAGAGGGTGGGGAGAGTGGGCACTCGAATAGGAAATCTTGAGATAAGTTTACTTCCTCCCAATTAAATAGAGGGCAGTAATAACTAAAAAATAATAGATTACTGTAACTGCACAATGCATACTTAGTTGTAAGATACGCAATTTTTTGATTGGATGTTTGGGCGTATATGACGTTTGCCATTATAGCGCTTGAAGGCTTTGTCTTTTGTGTAAATGCGTTTAACACTATTTATAACTTTCGGTCGCTTTTTGTGCGGTTTACATTGTGAAATAATTCTCATACTGTAACATTGAAATAATCGTGCCTTAAAACGTTCCTGGAGTTTGAATAACGTTCGTATAACTACATTTTGATTCAATAAGCTGAAAATATGTTGTTAAAAAATAAGTACCTTAATTAAGTAAGTTGACTAGCTAAGTAAAGTTGCATCCTGTATTTCATTTGATATTTTTGGAAAAAGTTAATTTGACAGTACAGAAAAAAGAAAACTGCACTTCCACATAAAAAATAAAAAATAATTACATTTTACTACTTGCTTGTTAAATATGTATACGTTTTAATGTGTTTCACACATGTAAATTATAATTTTGTATAAAGATATTGAAATAATAAAATTGCAAAATAAAAATAATTTCAAATTTGAGTTTCGCGCTTGTGAAGAAAATACTTCTTTCCAATTTATATGAGGGCGCTATTAAGTCTATCAAATTTAACATTGAGTGTCACTCTCCCCACTCTCTCTGATGTCTAGTTTCATAATTTTGAATATAGGTTGGTTACAATGGTATTTTCCAGTTAGAATTCAATTCAAATATAGGATATAAAAACTTTTATTTGCTACGAAAGCATTACCGAACGACTTTAAATATATTAAATCAATAAAAAATAGGATAAGTCAACAAATATACATAACATATGAAGGTTTGAAAATGTAAACTTTCACCATTATTACACATATTAAAATACTTATCTTTTTTGCGTGTTTTAATGGTGTATTTATATATTACAGTTATACAATCTAAACGTTTCGATAACACTTACCCAAAATTGTTTCAACATCTTTAACAATTTTAATAGATAATATTACTACTGACGAAGATAAATGTAAGTGTTATCGAAACGTTTAGATTGTATAACTTTAATATACAAATACACCATTAAAAAAAGATAAGTATTTTAATTAATGGAGGTTGTATTTTACACAGAAAATGTGAACGGTTTAATTTGAGAGCATAACGCCTTATTTGCAAACACCTAATAAGAAGGAAAAATCGTCCATATTCGGTTTCGTACCCATTGGATTGAATTAATCAGGAATAATTCAATAGAAAGCTAAATTTCCTATACACCTACCTATCTAGGTGTAGAATTATTGTTGCACTCAATTCAAAATTCTACACTGTTGACAAGACAGTCTTTCCATGTGTGAAACAATTCCTTCAAATTGTATTATTTCTTCCATTGATTCGATTTAAAATCAGCTGATAAAAACGCAGGTAGTTACTGTAAATGTAAGAAACCATTAACGTATTAACATGTTCGGGTACAAAACTTACCTCAAATATAAATTAAAGTAGCAATCATCGTTTACAGCAAAATTCTCTGATACTCCTACCGATTTTCAAAATTAATTACCAACATCCATCTTTATCTATATTAATTAATTAAGCATTGACATTATAAATTACTGTAAAGAGAATTGTTACTTTAAATTACATACGCATTTCAGGCAAAAATAGGTTATGTAACATTTATGTATATGTTACGGGCAATACAAGAAATGCAGTCAAATCTAGTTTTGTCTAGACAAATTTAGAAATTACTACATTTTTTTAGACAATTCGCAATTTGCCTAGACAAGATACGAAATCACAGTCCGATTCGCCTTTAGGCTAGAATTAACAGACATTTCTAGATTTGTCTAAACAAAACGAGATGTTCCACGACCCACGCACGTGTGAGAATTTGGCAGAAATGTATTTTGCTTATCTACTTTAGGTTAGATAAATAAAACTACTGTAACCTAAAAAAAATTGCACAAATGTAACGCGCCAATTCTTTGCTATTGTTACCTTAATTAGTTTTCAATTTTTGGCTATCTTTACCTTAATTAACTTTCGAAATTTGCATTATTATTGATAAATATATTTACATTACATTAGTATCTTTAACCATTTCTTTTTTCTTTCAATAATTGAATGTCGATAGTTTCCTTTAGTCTACATAATTGCGAATCCCTGTGAATATTTAGTAATATCTATTTTAATTATTTTATGCGCAAACGCGTATTGAACACGATTAATTCACTTCCTTTCTGTTTATTCTACCGTACCGTTCGTTACGTTATCTTTTTTCAGTTTTGCTTCCCTTTTATACGGTATGTAAGGCTTTTAATTACATTTTTGTAAATATTATAGTTATAAAATTAGCAGGGTAATCCCTTGGCAGTGGCAATGTCCTGGAATTGGGAAGTTCCCCAATATAGTAATAATTTCGTATCGTTGCGAAAGGTGTGATGCATGACGTCACGAAGAATGCATAAAGTGGCGCATGATAAATCCATGTCATCTTCACGAGTATAAAACTGATTGACCACGGCTGAAGAAGAGAAGGACTACTGAACAGTCTACGACTAAGATACATATAAGCTATAAATAAGTGATTTATAACCATAAGCATGATCATACTAACAAAAAAAAATTACATAAATCACACATGCTGTTATATATATTCTGCGTTCGCCGTCAATATCTGCCGCTTTAGTCGTTCGAATCTGCGTTAGTTTAATCTACATTTACATTATTGTAGGTGGAACATTTTAGGAAAATTACCTTATGTTAATATATGCTACAGTTCGTTTATTTGTACGTTGAACACAAATGGAAATTATCTTTACATTATCATATGTTTGTCTTGTGAATTGGAAATGAAAATTCTCAAGCTACAGATCGTTTTAAGACGAGATTAAAATATTTATTTTGTACAAGTAAGTACTTATCCTTTTAGTGCAGTTTAAATAAATAACAAAGCAGTGTGTTTTGTTTTGATACGGTTATAAAAGAACAGCTAATTTCTGTTCTAAGATAGAAACGTTTGAGTTCATAGGTCAGTGCGTTTTATGATTGAACACTGTGTTGATCATATTACATTTTGAATTTTAAGTAAAAGTAGATGATAAGCTTATATAGTTGTATTGATTTAGTAATTATTTAAAATCGTAAATGGTTACGAGAAATATCGTTTGAGTTATTTTATGCCAAAATTATTCCAACATTTTTTTTTACTTAAATAAACATATAACTAAAATTGTGTATTGTTATTTAGATTACCTATTATGCTTTAAGGTACAATTTTCTCAATTTTTGTTGTATTTTAATTATTAAACCTATAAATTGAGTGGCGTCCAACAAACCAAAATGCTACTACTGATTACACCTACGGATAAATCTCTGCATCCCTCACACCTGAAAATCAATGAATTCTCAATTACAGTAAGTTTCTTAAGTTTGTACGTCACTGAGCTAGACTGTGGTGCAATTTACCTTTTGTAATATAACAATCAAACATCCCAACATTTTTTATTGTTATAATCATAATCTACTTTAGATTAGATAAACAAAACTACTGTAACCTAACAGAATTAGAAATTATTGTTAATTTTATTAAATAGATAAATAAAAGATTTACCTCGAGTAAACTTTTTATTTATGCATTTATTAAAATTAATAATAATTTTTAATTACATATTTACCTTTGAACTTATTCGTTCATAACAAAACTTATAATAAATAACAGAATTAGATTAGATAAACAAAACTACTGTAACCTAAAAAAATTGCATCAGCCGGGAATCGAACCCGCACCGATTGTGTGGCAAACGACTACTACCACTATACCAGAACTGCTCTACCATTATGACATTGAAACCGTTATTTAAAGATGTGTGTCGCGTACGCGCACGCGACCGTACGCGCGCGCGCGGTTGTTTTGTGTAAACAAATTTAGAAATGAAAGTTTTTTAGACAATTCGCAATTTGTCTAGACAAGGTACGAAATCACCGTCCGATTCGCCTTTAGGCTGGAATTAACAAAAAACTCGTTAGTTTATATACCAACATAAAAGAATATATTTTCGGTTTCATAAAATCAAACATTAAAACACACGTATGAGTGTCATAAAGTACGTATTATAAGCGTAAAATAGAAAATACTGTATAATGTTGCCGTAAGCGGTGTGTATAGCGCCACTACCTTTGTCATTAAGAATATCTGATTTCGGTCAGTTGTGATTGCTATAACATCTTGAATCGTATATATTGCAGAAACGTGGAACGACCTTAATAGTAAAATACGACCTTACATATAAATATCACACAGACTAAACAACAAATTACGCAAACCTTTGAGTAGTAGTCTTACCGAATTGCGTGCGTGTGTGTGTGTGTGTGTGTGTGTGTGTGTGTGTGTGGTGTGTGTCTGTGTGTGTGTGTGTGTGTGTGTGTTTGAGTGCGAGCGTACGTACGGTGCGTGCGTGCGTGTGGGGTGGTACGTGGTGCGTGCGTGTGTGGATGTGTGCGTGTAGGCGTGTGCGCTGCTAGAGCTGCAGAACTTTTTTATTTAATGACCCTTACTCACACAATTTTACTAATTGTATCTATGAATTGGTTGGCAAATGTAAGTATATTCGAAGTATTTGATTGTACTGTTGTCACATGTCGTAATTTGATAAGCTGGATATTAAGATTTAACTAATTTAGAAATAACTTGTTTAATAAACCCCTGATAAAAGATTCAATCAAAAGCATAATAAAATACACCTTGCCGCACTAATATTTGCTTTTTTACTGTTTAACATTCTTCAATAAAACAAAAAATATGCTGTGGTCCGTACTTTGTCCGTTTGTCTCTTTGTGACAAATTTGGACTCGAATGAGATCGTATGTCAGAAGGTAAACTTCTGCTTAGCACCCCCCCCCCTTATAATTCCGCTCCAACTGAGGCGAAGACGTAAGGTAAAAGTAATAATTAAACTGTAGAGCACATTTTGCTGTCAAACGAACCCGTACGCATTGTACACCTATAGTCCCTTGCTAAAGGAGGCGAAGTATATAACAAAAAAATGTTGTATTTTTTGTTTTAATACCGGCTTAATATCAAATGTATGAATAGAAGCTATAATGTCAAGTGAATCTCTACCTCGCTTTCTTTCTAATAGTCTTCCATTAATAACGAATTGATAAGATGTGCTTTATATAAATCGTTTATAATTGCTTTTTACATTCTCGTATACTATATGAAGTACCGTAAATCGTTTACAATTGATTTTTACGCTCCCGTATACTATACGAAGTATAGTAAAGGGAAGGTATTGAAATCATGAAAAAATTCGGCCAGAAGATTTATCGGATCTTCATGTTTCAAGGATCATTTTTATGCCGTCTGTGTGTCCGTGTCCGTATCAGTGTCCGTGCCTGTGTCCGTTCCCGCGCCTGTGCCTGCGTTTACGCCTTCGTCCGCGTCTGCGCCTGTGCCTTGGCCTGCGTGTGCGCGCACGCGGGCGCTTGCGTGCGTGCAAGTGAGAATGTGTGTGTATGTGAGTGTGTGCGTGTGCGTGTACGTGTGCGTGTCCGTCTGCGTGTGCGAGGGCGTGTGCGTGCGAGTGGGAGGGTGCGTACACGTGCGCGTGCTTGTGCGCGTGCTCGTGCGCGTGTGGGTCATATCTAAAAATTGCATAGAACATAATCATTCTATATGATCAAGGTCTATGCTTACATATATACTAGTATTTTTATATCTTTGAAATGTACAGATGTTTCAGAAATATTTGATAGAAATCCCCTCTGCCGCTGAACTTCTGCCAAAATCTAATCAGGTCCAGGATAAATGGAAACAAGCTTCAATACAAAATTTTAAGTATGTACTTGTTCTCGTTTTGGAGTTATCGTGAGTATTAACGTTCATCCACACACACACGCATTGACTCACGCACGCACGCACCCACCCACGTACGCCCCACCCCCTCACCCATCCGCCCTCCTACCGGAAAAAAATATATTGTATATTACACTCTGTTCTATCTTATTTTGCATTGGAGCGGGCCATGGAGATCTAGGGAGAGTGTCAAAAGAACAAAAGGTTACCACCGTAGCTTGACTTGAAAATTGTAGGTTATGTTTTAAAGCGAAACTAATGCAGCGTTGCACGCTATTTAAACTTCTTTTGCACTAAAATAAAAATAGGAGAGAAATATGCCGGAAATCCCAAACGAAATTTTATAAGTAATCGAACGTGAAGACTTTCTTTCGTTATAAAGTTTACCTACTGCATTTTCTCTTTCTTTTCTTGGATATTAAACATAATGTAGAGACTTGTTAACCAGAACATGCACCTGTACTGATTTAATTTAACCTATCCACGAAATACACAGCGCTTTTTCATAAGTCGTCCACTGTGAAGGTTTGCTTTCGTGATGCAATTTGCTGCGCCGTTCTTTTCTTGACTGTTAAGTACACATGAAGGTAAATAACCAGAAATGTATCCATCTAAGGCGTAGCTAAATGACATTGACCACAAGAGTGCTGCTTTCGTACCCACGGACAAGGTCTGACGAAAACCAAATATATAAATGTATTTTTACTAAAATTTTGATGCCAAACAGTGGAGTCTTATTCTAACTGCATTATACCACTAGAAAAATCTGAATGGGATTCCTCTAGCGCTGTGACAACAGGTGGGATATTTTCAATCGAATAATTTTCCATGTTTCTCCCAATCATTTGAAACAATCTTTACCGTGTGCGAACAAAAATGTTGCCACATTGTTGGAGAATATTGGAGTAAAGCCTCAAACCGTAATTTCTGAACCGTATATTTCGATGGATTCAGAACGTATTTGATTATTGTAATAATGTTTACAAAAACCCTATGTCATTTCAGTAGGGTTATGTTGACAATGGTAAGGAGGAAATCGTAAAACATACCTACGCTTAATAAAAATCTTACCAACTACACAATTTTTTCTTCTTGACATAATAGGTTGAATTTTGTTCCACGGTTGCTTTTTTGAAATCTTGTCCTCAATTTCGACCCCGTGCGTAACGAACGACTCCTGCAGCTGATCTTTCTTACTAGAAAATGAGGATGGCTTGTCTAACCTATTGATATGGTGCGTTATCCATAACTACCACACAATTTCGGAATGGTTTGGACAGCGCAGGAATCAGCTGTTTAATCGCCCAATTTTAAAACTGGTCCCCATTCATAGTTATATGATAATCCTGATCCTCGTCCCATAATAGCGTAAATAGTCGCAGTTTTCCAAAATACCCAACATTACACCCCGCGTGTAAAATCGCATGCCTTTACTTCTGCTGTAAGAATCGTGCACCCAACGATGGCTATTGGAAGTACTTTGATAAATTCACGTTTCGTTTAGATACACAAATCTGGCATCTTGGCCTGAACCTGGAAATTGCAGAAATTTTCTCAAAAATTTGCTTCTATCTAGAACAAGGTGTTTCATTTCACTTAAAATTTTCTGTCCACTGGCCATCAGCTGTGTTTGTAACCCATTGATTCCAAAATTCCAAATAATTTCGTTCGACCCCCTCAATATCGAAATCTATATTAACGTGATGATACAATTTGTCCGAAGTAAAATATTCATTGTTCGAATTAAATTTCCAAATTAGATCTTTCCTAAGGGTGAAATCACTACAAGTTCCACATTAGTTTTCCCCGTTGAAATATGTTTATAGCACCTTAAAATTTGCAATTTTGTACTTTTTGCGATGACTTTTGGCATTTTGCCAACAAGTTATTATTAATGCAATACGGGACTTCATCATTATACGCGTTACTTAAGAGGCAACTGTAACAAATAATAATTCTGACTTCCTCTCGGAAGCAAACTTAAACAAAGATATATTTTCGGTTATATAATAAAAGGTAAGTTTGCACCATGGCGTGGTTCAGTACATCACTTGTGAACACCTTTTTTATAAGGTTGTAATGGAGGCAGAGATAATTGCATAGCTACAATCAGATAAGCAAGTCAGGCGTCACTCATTTTGTAGGTTAAATAATTAAAATACAACAAATACCTGTTGATTAATTTCAGCATAACAGTACTTAACATTTCGCAAAGCTTTACGATAGTAATCTAATTTCAAAGTGAAAGATGATTGAAACTGTATAACTTAAATGTAATAACAAAGTTTATTTTGACCCATATCAACAGAATACAACTGAAGTAAGATTATGCACTCAACTGTTTTTATCTTAGAAAACATTAACTAAAGTCAGCTGTTTTCTTTTCATTATAAAAGCATTAAACCTTCCAAAACAATATTAGACCAGCTTTACTTTAATGTTCGTAAATCAATTCATCCCATTTGCCCGCTTAATAAAAACGCAATTTGCACTAAAAAGAATACGTACTGACTCGTTATGCATTCATATAAAGTTAATATATTGCTGTTGAGAACTTCATTTCTTGACGACATGATAAAGCAAAACATCAGCTAAGGTAAGCTAATTTCTAGCATTTTTCAGTAATGTAACGGTGAACGTAATGTATCCTCGACCCAGAGCAATCAGCACAGATACGTTGTGGCTACTAAAGCGGGAATAACTAACAGCATACGTAACTAACAGCAAGCGTAACGTGGCCTGACTCCAATCCAAACTTTTCTTTAAGTAACGCATTGCAACATCCAACATGCTATATTCACGCCATTTTGACCTCATTCACCACGGTTCCTTCAACGTGAAATATAACCATAACTATATTCAATTTCAAATGGTACAAAATTTTCTAAATGCAAAGAAGGGATTTTCCCTATTAGACATAATAAATTAATACAAAAATGTAATTTAAAGCAGTTGCATACCTTTTGCAGGGAAGTAAACTTAAAATAAGACGATGCACGTTACAACGCAGGAGGAACGGAAACGATCCTGATTAATTTCGCGTTGCGCATAAAACAAAAATTGATGTGGCTAAATACCCACTGTAGACGATAAAAAGATATACACCGATATTCAGAATTATATTCGTAATTATATAGGTACACTAAAGGAAAAATAGCCACATATCCATTAAAATTTAACTATTGGAAGAAGTAATACTACAATTGCTAATATAATATAATATATATATATATATATATATATATATATATATATATATATATATATATATATATATATATATATATATATATATATATATATGTACAGGGTGTTTCATTAAGGCTGGCCACCGGCCATATTTCAGAAACTAGTGGACATAAAAAGTGGAGAAAAAATTAATTAAGTCGCCACGAGAAAATCCTGGAAATTATTTTTAAGTTCCGTAATTCATCGCAAGGGGCGCAATTGAAAATTAAAAATAAAATTATAAATTTCTCCGAAAATTCCCACATTAAGGCATACCTTTGGTAACATCGTTAGAAAGCTTAGACAATTCTGCATCATTTTGGTCTAAGGCTCATTGGCGTACCGACCTTAATAAGAGTGGGGGAAGCTATTGAATGTGTAATCATTTAAATCGCTGTTATTTTTAAACGACTTATCCGATTGTAGTAAACCTAGGCTTGTTTAGAAGAAAAAGGTAAGTACTTTTAAATGTCGCATCCATTGGTACGCGATAGCTCATAATAAAATTGTTAGAGGGCGCAATTTGTAATAATACCAGTTTTTTGATTTTATTCAGAAAAATTAAATCATACGGTATAATTATGACATCATAAGCGGAAAGTAGCTTAAATTTGTAACAAAAACGTAAATAACGCAATTTGATATGTTTATTTGTTCCAGAGTTATGGCGAAAAGAAGACTTTTAACCGTTTAATTTAATAATTGATTGTTGCTATGGTTTCTTAAGGTGTATAGGTTGGATTAGTAATGAGGAATCTGCATTTATCATAGTCTGTGCCTCCCTTCACACTCTATCTAGGCTTAGGACTAGTCCAAACTAAGCAAATTGCAAAATTTGGAGCGTGTTTAGAGGCCAACGGGCCATAACAACGATATCAAAGTAATGATTGATTTTTGTTTAAGAAACTTTTTAATAGAATGGTAAAAAATCATGAACAACTGTTAATGAACAAGTGAAAAGCTATAAATGTTCAAATTGACGGCCGTTTTGTAAAATACAACTATTAATTCTTCTTCTCGTACTGGAAACAGCTGTTTCGATTTCGTCTCGTGGAATCGAATTTATTGCAATTTCAATTCGGTGAATCATGTCCTCTCGGGTGGTTGGTCTCGTTTCGTAAACAATATCTTTTATTCTTCTCCACAAGTAGAAATCTAATACAGTTAAATCCGGGGATCTAGGTGGCCACGGAAACAAACTACCCCTTCCTATCCAGCGATTTGGGTATCTAACATTTAAGAAATCACGGACTCTTCGGGAATAGTGTGAAGGACATCCATCATGTTGATACCACAGGGATGCTCTCACGTCAAGGGGAATGTCTTCTAAAAGATTGGGCAAGTCATTTTGTAAAAAGTTTAAATAAGATTCACCATTTAGGTGTCCATGAAAAACAAATGGTCCGATAATTCTGTCACCTAAAACACCACACCACAAATTTACACTCTATCTGTTTTGGTGATCCACTTCGCGCATCCAGTGAGGATTTGTTTGCGACCAATAATGCATATTGTGCAAATTAACTCTGCCGCAGCTAGTAAAAGTAGCCTCATCGGTCCATAAAACTTTGGAAAGGAATCGAAGATTTTCACTACACATGTCTCTCAGCCAATAGCAATAGTCGAGCCGCCTGTCAAAATCAGTGTCTGATAAAGCCTGGTGTAAAACTAGATGATAAGGATGCAGCTTAAAATCCCTTAAAATTCTGAACACAGAAGCAACACTTACACCTAGTTCTGTGGAAATCTCCCTGATGCTTACGTGAGGCTCCGATTCTACGTACGCAAGAACATTAATACTATTGTCTTCATTTCTTATGCGACGTCTTCTGACAAGAAGTGGAATACGTCGTACATTTCCTGTTTGTCTTAAACGTGTTGCCATTCGCCGAAACACTTTTCTAGTGTAGTGCCTTCGATCAGGATATCTGATAGCGTATTGTCGTTCCGCAATAGCTGCATTTTGAAAACATTCATAATACACGGCAAGCATGTCGTAAGCCTCGGCATTGGTATACGACATTTTTGAAGGATAGCACTAATTTCTGATAAGGTACAATGAAACCCAAAACTAATGAAGGAACAAATTTTTATCACACAACATCAATCAAAATTAAGTAAGTTGACAACTATTTCAATTTATTTACCTCCATGGAAACGAGCCGACTTTGTTCCGCAGCAAATTAGATTATTACTTTAAAACACACCACATTAGAATTATGCCTTAGAAGTTTTATATGATGTTATAAACGTACAGAAGAAGAATTAATAGTTGTATTTTACAAAACGGCCATCAATTTGAACATTTATAGCTTTTCACTTGTTTATTAACAGTTGTTCATGATTTTTTACCATTCTATTAAAAAGTTTTTTAAACAAAAATCAATCATTACTTTGATATCGTTGTTATGGCCCGTTGGCCTCTAAACACGCTCCAAATTTTGCAATTTGCTTAGTTTGGACTAGTCCTAAGCCTAGATAGAGTGTGAAGGAGGCACAGACTATGATAAATGCAGATTCCTCATTACTAATCCAACCTATACACCTTAAGAAACCATAGCAACAATCAATTATTAAATTAAACGGTTAAAAGTCTTCTTTTCGCCATAACTCTGGAACAAATAAACATATCAAATTGCGTTATTTACGTTTTTTGTTACAAATTTAAGCTACTTTCCGCTTATGATGTCATAATTATACCGTATGATTTAATTTTTCTGAATAAAATCAAAAAAACTGGTATTATTACAAATTGCGCCCTCTAACAATTTTATTATGAGCTATCGCGTACCAATGGATGCGACATTTAAAAGTACTTACCTTTTTCTTCTAAACAAGCCTAGGTTTACTACAATCGGATAAGTCGTTTAAAAATAACAGCGGTTTAAATGATTACACATTCAATAGCTTCCCCCACTCTTATTAAGGTCGGTAAACCAATGAGCCTTAGACCAAAATGATGCAGAATTGTCTAAGCTTTCTAACGATGTTACCAAAGGTATGCCTTAATGTGGGAATTTTCGGAGAAATTTATAATTTTATTTTTAATTTTCAATTGCGCCCCCTTGCGATGAATTACGGAACTTAAAAATAATTTCCAGGATTTTCTCGTGGCGACTTTTATAATGAATTTTTTTTCTCCACTTTTTATGTCCACTAGTTTCTGAAATATGGCCGGTGGCCAGCCTTAATGAAACACCCTGTATATATATATATATATATATATATATATATATATATATATATATATATATATATTACACATCCAAAACTTGCATTCAGATAACGATAGTCCAGCAATTGGCACATTATACAACACAGCATGATTACTTTTGACAGGACGGCATCAAATTGACTTTTGACAAATAGAATACCACTACAGAAAACAATATAATGGCCTGCTCTAATGCAGAATAAGATGGACAGAGTATATAAACTTTAGCAATCCAATTTTTACACTCATACAAATTAATGCTACTTACAATTAATACGCATTACAATGTGATTAATAAAAGCAAAAATTGTCGAATTAAATCAAGCATTGGTTATAAACAGAATTTTGTACGTTATGCGTAGGATATATTATAATCGGGATCTAGGACAATTCGCCGTCGCCGTTTGGCCATCGGCGATTCGCCGTCGAGACAGTTGGCCGTTGGTCAAATTCGCCGTGTGCCGAATTCGCCGTACAAATCGTGCTTTTTGATGTACTATTATATTTCTCGCATGATAATGAAGGTATTTACTTTAAATAGACTCTATGAGTTGATAATGAGTGTCTACTTAAAATTGTGTTTTTATGACTTAATAATGGGGGTTTTATTTTAAATAGATTTTCTATGACAGCCTTTATTTTAAATAAATTGTTTTTGACACTAAAACATGTCCCGACGGCGAATCGTCTCTACGGCGAATTTGACTAACGGCTAACTGTCCCTACGGCGAATTGGCGACGGAGAACCGGCGAAGACGAACCGGCGACGGCGAATATTCCCAAACTCTTATAATCGCACTTATGTAATTTGGCATTTTGGCCTGGTTGTTCAACTTTCACATGCGTACGGTAATAAAGTATGTATCCGACTTATTGCATAAATAACTATTAGATGATATTGATTAAAACTAGTAAATATAATATTATTTATGATTATTCTTAGCAAACAAGAAATAATGAAATATATGAGTCACATTACAATTCAAAATTAGACAAATTATTATTATGGCAAAACCCCACATGCAGGAAGCATACAAATCTGGCTTGATAAATTCCAGCTTTTGACATCTATTTCTATGTGAACTATCAATCTTTAAAGCAGCCGGAAACAAACGTAATTTGCTACGTAGTGTATTACAGGATTTCATGTATGTATGGTATATTACTTATAACTTGAATTCGAATAATGTTTTAAAATAAAAATGAATAAAACGCTCTTATTTATATTTACTCTATAAATTAAGAGCAATTCTATTGTTGATTGAAAATATACATATTACATATACTAAAACAATGCAGTCATGCTTTATATGCGATCTGAATTTTTACTTTAAAATTACACGAAATATTACATTAATCTTAAGCTGAATCAACACCTTTTAATACTTTCTGACAGATGACTGACATTAAACCCACATTAATCCCCTTAAATTACTCTTTAATGAACACCCGATTTCACAATGTTTAATGATACCACGACTTGGAACTTCTATATTACAGGTTTGTCCATTCTAAACTAGAATTATGCGCGATATATGGCATTCATATTAGCATTATCAATAGACGTCTTAGAGTCCATACAAATTTTTTTTTTATTCTGTAAATGGTAGGTATAAATATAACAAGACTTTAAATCTGGAAGACAAAAACTCTATTAAGGTTATTTCACAATAAAATAGATGACATGCCGTTCCATAGATCCGTTCCACAAAATGCTACTTGTAATATTCCAATACTATATTGCAAGGTTTGCGATGCAATTTTAAGTCTCTCTGAACATATCGCAGTCAATGACGCAACGTGATACCTATGCACGACCAATGTAGCGATCTAATTATTTTGAGAATAATATTTTGTTTATTTCTATTGCAATTAAAAATATTATGTCAACAGTTGTTTAGACTGTTTACAAGGCACACATTGTTAGTGTTGACTAGCGTATGTTTAATTTTATCACATTATATTTCTGATTAAATCTATTTATACAAAAATTACTAATTTTCCAATTTCAGGTGAGCTTTATGACGCATTACTATCATACAATCCTGGATTTTATGTAGCAGGGTTTACCATTGCAATTAGTGGGGTTATGTTGTTCGCCATCCCACCAATCCAGAAATGGCAAGCAAAGAAGTGCAGTGCATTAGAAATGGACATTTTAAATGCGTAGCTATTAGATATTTTAGGGCATTAAAACTTTTTTAAAATTATTACATATCAGTATATATCGTTGCATATATTTAAGAGTATGTTATCTGCAATGCAGATTACTATTTCACCAAGTTGTTGTGTTTTATTATAATAAAATTAGTTTTTCTTATCAAGTATAAAATTGAAACGTTAATCTGTTTGTAGAATAACAATATGTACTAACGTCATATGATGCTGAAATGCATTTTATACATACATTCATATTTATTGTTACATATAAACTACAGACAATTATTCCAGTCTTTCAAAATCGCTGTTAAGTGTTAATATAAGACATTAATATTGTACTGCAGATTCCTTATTTATACGTGTCTCTATATAGTATTAAACCAATACAAAATGTGAAGACTTGCATATAAGTTTGAAGGTAATTAAAATGATTAATGCTAAATCGAAACAGTGTTTATCTAGCAATAATATTCATATTTAGCAGTTTCTATAATTTTAAAATTGATTCTTTAAAAACTTTTATTTATATTTTACAATTTCAAATGTATTTTTCTTCTATTCATTGTAACTGTTGTTTATTACTTTTAATAAACCAAAGACTGAAGGTTTTATATAACTGTCTAAACTACCCCAACTCTGTTCAGTGTACATATTTGTACTCAGCACTTCAACTACTTTTCGTAAGTACCAGATACACAGTATTAAGAGATATATTGTTACACTATTTATAACTACGTTTTGTAAGTTTGATTTTGATGGTAAGTACGAATATCTGAAATATTGACATTTCTTCAACTGCGTGAACAGCAAGAAGGTACCGATTGTAAATGTAATAGGAAACATTGCATGACTGAACGCGACCCAAATCCGCAATATAGAAGATACAGTTCAACCAAGCAAACAAAAGCCCTGAGAGGGCGTACCTGAGAGAGCTGTTTTTCAACAGGTACATTCCATACAAAAAGTATTAAGGTGGCAAATTTAAATCAAATGTATGGATTGCTTATTCAAAATTCTGTGAACAAATTTATTTATTTTATGTTAGGTACACCAAATGTTATTGAATTAATTACCACAAAGATTTAAGTATTTATTGTTTAAGTACAAATAAGTTATAACATTTTCTACAAATAATTTACACAATTTTTAGTTTTGTAAACATTTGTAAAATACTTGAAAAAAACATCATTCTGATCACATTTGAATATAAAGTGACTAATAAATTACAATGTTTCTTCTACAGAACTTTCTTCCTCTTTATCTGATTAACTTGTATTTACTTGAAATGACAACCTTTCTACAGTTTCATCATAAGTGTAAATAATATAATAGCATTTAAAACATTCACATAAATAAAGTGTAATGTTATTCACAATAGAAACAAAACACATATGCATAATTAAAATTTAAAATAATGTCCAAGATTTTATGAAAAAATAAGCACATATCGTTTATTATTATTGATTTATAACTTGTAACTGCAAAATTAAAAATGCTTTTCTATGGGCTATCAAATTCATCAACTTCTTCCTCACTGCATTCATCTGACGATCCAGTGTTTACCATAAAAGATAAAGTTTCAATTGTTTCGTCAAGTAGTTCATCACGTTGCCACATTTCTTCCGCTATGTGATTAACATGCCTGCATTGCTTGTCCCAGTCAGATGCATTTATTTCTGCAAAAGCACACGCACGCACGCACACACGCATGCACGCACCCACACAAACACAACCCCACACGCACGCACACACACACATACACACACACGCACACACACGCACACGCACACACACGCACACATCCACACGCACACGCACACACACGCACGCACGCACCCAGGCATGCGCGCATACACACACGTACACATACACACGCACACGCACACACGCGTGCACACACACACACACACACACGGTAAAGGCGAATATACACACGCAGACACACACAAACTATAGCATAATGGCGGACTAGTTGACAGTTTTATCTGTTTGATATTGGTCAGTCTATATATTTTTAGTAAATTAATGTTTCATGATGACAACCATGTATAAAAAATATAACCTATACATTGAGTTGGTATAAGGTTAGAAAAAGACCGTAGCTTTAAATGTTGCAAAAAACATGGATTATACTCGGTGAGGCTTGTTATACACAAATGACTGCTTTTCTAGGTCAGTAGTTGGAAATTTAAATCATTTTTTCATTTTACTTGAGATTTTTGTCGGGATACAGAATACCTATATCTTTGAGATCACTTTTCTCGTGAAATATGCAACGAATTATCGGGACAATGAGAATAAGTACAAGTAGAATAGGGCCAGCAATCCCCCACCACTTTTAACAGAATGACTTCACAATTAAACGGCATGTGGATGGAAGACGGGTCACGTGTATCTGATTGGTCTTTAGACTCCGCCTAGTCTTCAGCCTCTCTATTCTGGTTGGAGACTTAAGGATCTGTATTCTGATTGGTTGATTTTATTTGTTTGTGGCTTCATCTGGTGGTGTATTTATAGGATTAATGATATAGGTTCATCGTGGCTCCACCTAATGGTATATTTTTAAAGTAGATGAAAAACCCTGTAATTGTTATGGCGGAAAATTTGAAGTTTGAAATAGTATTTTTAGGGGCCCCACATACCATCTCATAAGACAATTATAGGCCTTCGGAAATTCTTCTCGGGTCTGCGCCCCATTATCGGGCCCCCTGACTGCTTGTGGTGCCATCTAGCGGTGTATTTTTAAAACTAATTAATGTTTCTGTCATAGTGGTTGATCGTGGCTCTAATCGTGCTTCCATCTAGCGGTACATTTTGAATGTAATGAAAGCTGAGAGAATGACGCCATCTACTTGCGTATTTTGTAAAAAGCTAATTGCAGATTTGTGTAATAATGCATGGTCGTGGTTCCCTTTTAAAAGTATCAGAAGACGGTAAAAGTTAAAATTAAAAGTAGCATTCCGAAACTAAGGTCTCATGGGAAGTAGGTGTTTCCTGTAATTGATATACAGGTAAAAACAAGTTGAAAGGTTTAATAGTTATTATTATTATATGCAAATCAATAACTATAAAACTTAAATCCACAAATGCATGTCACATAATATTGATTTTAAATTAGCGTAATACTCACACCTTTACCTAATTAACTAATAACCTGAGATTTAGTCTATAGAATAACAACTGACCCTATTGCAGAGTTGGTTGATGACGTCAACCTATAAGGATAATATTACATTAAAATGTTTAATAACATTTTCTGTGAACTATATCAAATAAAATATGTATTAAAAGTAATAGTCATAACGTACGACTTGCTTGCTGTCATTCTAGTAACTATGTGTTGGAGAATTGTTTATTGACCTATTTATACCGCGTAATCGCGCATTCAATACTACTTTTTAAAGTAAACAAATAATGAATATACATTAGGAAGCTATTAAGATTCCCGAAAAGATATCTATCAAAGTTTACACCCGATACGATTAACGCATAGTTTAATCACATGCTCAATCTAGAGGATATTTGAAAGAAACCGAAAGCACCGTTTTAATATTAAAAGATAAGCAAGATAAAAGTAAAATATAACGATGAGTTTAAATACAATAATATCGTTCAAGAAAATCTCTATAATAATCAAACGTATTAATGGATTTACATAAACAACTAGTTAGGTTGTTATACAAAAAGAGAATGTGCGATTTCACACCTGATATATATTTATATGCAATTATCAACTCGAAAATATTCGTTACGTAACGTGTCATTACGTGCTACGATATTACAGTTGATAAAATGGTTAGTCATGCAGCCCCGAAACAAAATAAACTAACAGGCCGCGGCAAATAGTTCAAACAAGCAAGAAAAGCAGCGGAGTCTCATCTAATGGAATACTCTTAAAACTAATGGAATGCAATTGTAATGGATGGACTTTGAAATGCAACTGTATTATTTGTTGTAAGTTTTGAAACTCCATAGGTGCTCGTTTGAAATTAAAAAAATATCTGAGTATTAACTATCGCAAAACCAAACTAATTAGAGATGCAATGCAAGTGAATAAATACATTGCGTAAGATGTTAATTATGATCATTATCTTCGATTAAATGTCTAGTAAACTCTTCATGTAACCCGTTAACGGAAAAAAGGCCATTATATATTTTCAGTTTAAAATAACAATTACTGTTAAAACAATTACGGTATTTTGAGATCACCATATTAATCTCGTTTCCGATATTACTTAACGCTTAGCAATTGGGACGTAATACACAACTAGATGTCGCCACTCTACACATTCCATTACTTTACAAAAATACACCAAGAGATTGCGTCACAAGCAATCAGGGGGCCCGCATACTATCTCATAAGACAACTATGGGCTTCCGGAACTTGTTCTCAGGCCTTTGCCCTTGTCAGGCCCCCTGCTTGTTTGTGACTGTATCTACTGGAGTATTTTTAAAACTAATGAATGTTTTCTGTAAAAATGTTGATCGGGGCTCCACCTAGTGGTATATTTTAAAAGTAGATTTAACTGTTATGGAGCGGAATTTGGAATAGCAGTGTAATAAGGGGCCCGCATACTATCTCATAAGACAGCGTTAGGATTCTTAAACTTGTGACAGAGTCTTAGGCCCACTGCAGTGGCCCCCTTGTTTGTTGACGACGCTATCCAGTTATGTGTTTTGTGAAAACCTAATTGTAGATTTCTGTAATAGTGTCTGACCTTGGTTCCACCTAGTGGTATATTTTAAAAGTAGTTGAATGTGGGAGAGTGGCGCATCTAGTTGTGTATTTTGTAAAAACTAATTGCAAATTTCTGTAATAAGGTCTGATCGTGGTTCCGTTTTAAAAGTATCGTAAGGCTGTAAAACTTAAAATTGGAGATACCATTACTAACTACACTAGAGTGCCGTAACTAGACTCTGAGTCTCACACCATTTCAGAGTCCTGTTTGTTTGTGCACATTCTTTCAGTTGTCGTGTCTACATCCATTTCTATTTTTCCGTCCTTGTTATATCAGCATAAATGAAAAGGGTAAAAGATTTTAATAGCTTATTATATGTAAAGCAATACAAGGTTTAGATCTACTATGCAAAACAAAAATGTTTTTATTTGCTGACTCAATTTCATCATTACAAAACATAGTAATTATAATAATAAATCTGTTTTCTAAACGAATATTAAATTGGTTGTTTTGCCTGCTGCTTATAGAGAACGCATTGAAACACCTTTACTTTTCAAGTCCTCGTTGAATTGCTGTCTACGACGGTTCTCTGCCTTCAAAGACTTTTGGTAACGCTCGGGTAGCACAAATTTAAATTCCATCAGCTGCACCACAATCCTCTTACCGTGATTTATTGATAAGATGTCCAAATTGAATATCTTATATTCTGCCCTGGCTTTAAATCCTGAACGTCTTTTAAGTATATGTTGATGCATTTAGAGCACTTAAATCCATACCTGCAGTTATAACATAACAATAAAGGTTTGTACAAGTAAATAAAAAAGGGACAAACTCAAAAACGGTTACTCACCAGTGTTGATGGTGTTGGAACCCTTGGCAACTCCTTATTTATATCTATGTCATATTCACCTTTTTACATTTGGTTATAAATATAAACTAATCGAGGGTTCGCCCTAATCGTTAATTTATTGATCGAGTTAAGGTTTACAACAGGTGTAGAGCCGTTGATTACTGACTGGGGTTTTCACACGAACATTAAACATCGACTTTCAGCACAGTATAATCTACTAATCTATCTATTACAGAAAAAAAAAATTATTAATCCTAGAAATACACCTCTAGATAGCACCACAAACAAACAAAACAAACGAATCAGAATACAGCGCCTGGGGCCTCCAACCAGAACCCAGAGACTGGAGGCAGGGCGGAGGCTAAAGACCAATCAGGGACCAGAAGACGTGGCGCACCCTTATGCCCTCCAATCAGAACGCACGGCCTGTGGCGAAGACCCGAGAGCAAGTTCCATACTTGTCGTATGAGTATGCTGGTTCCCTTATTAGTATACTACTTCAAATTTCAAGTTTTCCCGCTATAACAATTATGGGGTTCTACGTCTGATTTTAAAAGTATACCGTTAGGTTGAGCCACGATGAACGTCTATTACAGAAAATATTCATTAATCCGAGAAATACAGCACTAGATGGAGCCATAAACAAACAAAACAGCGCTTTAGGCCTCTAACCAGAACGCAGAGGCTGGAGGCTGGTACGAGTCTAAAGACCAATCAGAAACCAGAAGGCGTGGTGTGGCCTTAGGCCTTCTAATCAGAACACACGGTCTGGGGCAGTATGCGCTTTGGAGCAATTAGCTAAAAGCGGGCGTGACCAAGTGGATAAACTACTCAGAATACAGAGCGTTAGGCCTCCAATCAGAAACCAGGGCGTGGCCCGCTCTTAGGCCCCCCAATCAGCCCTAAGCCCGAGGCTTTATGCGCGCCGCGCAGGGCCAATCAACTGGAAGTGGGCGTAGCGACGTAGAGGAGGGGCTGGAAACGTAGCCCGTCACGTGCCCCTTCTCTCATCCCCACCTCTTTTAATTGTGACGTCATCTGATTAAAAGTGGTGGGGGATTACTTGCCTTATTCTACTAGTACACGGAGGCAATGCGATAAATCATTAAATATATTACAATTCAAATACATACATATTTTATCCTCTGAAAAGCGCAATGCCCTCTTAGTTGTAGTGTATCAATAATATAACTTAGCGTTACTTAAAGTAACAGTGTTTTTGATTATTTAAAAGATCATTTTGAACACTTGACTTTTTTTGTAACTTAAATTAAAATGCCTTCTACAAACCTTCTGGAGCGCGTAAATGCTAGGATGATTCATTTAAATATTATAATCTATCTGTGGCTTTTTTGGGACTCGATTAAGGATACATCTCGATGTAACACTATGTTGATTGAATAAAGTTTAGCTAATAATGCCGTTCCACTTTTCGTCCTAAAATTAATACCTCGAAATAGAAACATACCTCTTACGCTTATCCATTTTTACATTCCGTATACTACACCAAGTATAGTAAAGGGAAAGCATTGCGATCATGAAAAAATTCGACCTCGAGATTTTGACTCACTTTCACGTTTTGAGGGTCCCTGAATCCATTTTGACCATTTTTGGCACTAGAAATGGTTTTTAAATGAAGACAAACTGTTCTCATATAAATCTAGACTTCTAATCAAGAATTTCGACTAGAATGCTGCGGAATAAAAAAACGTGAAAAATATAGTTTCAGGTTGATTATCGAACTAAAAACGAACAAAAATGGTAAAAATTAAAAATCTATATTAGTTGAATAATATACTAACAATATACGTAAAATATAAACGGAAATATTGGCCACACAGTCATGTGATCGGACTGGTATGCAAAGAATGAGAGTTCTAACCCCCGACAAGGAACATACTTTTTTGTTAAAATTGTTTTTAAATTTTATATTAATATGCATTCAAAATGACGTACTTATTCAAAACAAGCGTTGAACATTAGAAACTGTATTTTGATCTTTTGTTTTAAATACAATGCATTGGACATTATATACACTAATAACTCAAGTGTATCTTAAAACTATTAAAATTTATATTAAGCAAAAAGAAAAAGAGTTTAAGGAACTTGTAATTTTTGTTTTAGAGTAGAAGTGTTGAAGGACATACAAACATGAAATAAAAAATTTCGGTTTGATTTTTGCATTGTACGTATAATTTTATTATCTAATTATATAAATCCTTCAGTACTTTTATGGTATGTGTATATGTATACGGGAATGTTGAGTGGAGACAGGTTTTTTGAGTAAATATGGCACTTATTTTCAAATGCTAACAAAGAAGAAGGAAACTCGTATAATGAATAATTTGGTTGAAGAGGTTTAAAAAATTTAATAAATTAATGGGTGTTAAATAACTGAGTATATATGTTCTCGTAACAAATCGTTAACTAACTCGAAATACAACCCCTTCACCAAAAATAATGCCCTTGTCCCAGTCGGTTGATTAAAATGGGCCGATTCAATCCTTTGATTTGCACCACAAATTCTGCTCGATTATTTCCACTTAACATAAATATAGTAACTGCCATGTAACACTAATAAAAATGATCTCGGACTCCAAGTTATTTAGCAATTAAGCTCGGAATAACTAAACCGAGGTTGTTTACAATAAAAATTTACCAAAATGTAAAAATAAAAAATATACAAACTATGTTTATTAACAGTTAAATTTAGGTTATATAAAATGTATCTTAAAAATAGCCTTAAATTACTAAAAAATCATTAAACATAAATACCTGTTCGAAAAATTTTTGTACACAAACTTTTTAATAACCTCTGGTATCTAAACTATTACGGAAATATAAACCAAAGTGATGTCATCTTTGCACAAATATTGCGCAACATCTCGAAATAACAATGCTTTACGTTGTAAACCTCACCAAAATAGAATTTTACTTCTTGTAAATTTTTCTTCATGAAATTTTGAATCAAATATTTATTGCATTTTCTTGAACGTTCAAATAAAAAATTTGTGATCAAAATTTAGATCAGCTATGAATGCAAAATTGCAATCATAAAATGAAATCGTACGTAAAAGTAAAATTAAATGCGTACTTAAAATGTAATTAAAGTGGAAAAGTAAAAGTAATAAAAGTGCCTGCAAAAAGCAAGTGTTTCAGATTTTAATATAATGCGTTAACATATATTACCATTAAATCAATGGCACTTTTCACAAAATTTAGGTGGAATCCCAAAAATATGCCTTCCTGCATCTAACAGCGTACTACAAGAAGTGAGAGAAAAAATGGACGCCTAGAATATCAGACGATAACGCGTTGCGCGAAAAAATTTGCGCAAAGAATTAAGTTAACGATACGAGCAGAAAAAATAATTTAAAGAAGTGGGAGTATAAACCTTAAGAAGATATGCACTTAAGTTACACCAAAATGCAAATTAAGTTGCCTACCACATACTTATACGAATCATTAATAATTAAATTTTTCTCATATTCACAACTAAATGAACGAAGAACATAAATTACGGTATATTTTAATACAACTCAAAATGGGTTGTTACACTCGTACAAAGTTAAATGAAATAGAAAATGTAAAACGCAAAACACTAAAAGAACAGAAACATACAATACCTGCACTTTAACACTTAAGTTATTTCTTTTTTAATAACTTTTTTATGAACCTAACAAAGTATCCAGAAATACTTAACGGGGTGCATTGGACTATTCAAACTGCCGAGAAGTGCCTATGGGGGCTACTTTAATTTTTTCGTATCGTCAATGAGAGCGAAACAAGAACTAGGAGGTTAATTCCAGAGCTGATTGATCACTTTTTCCAGGATTTTAGTCAAAATGGAAATAATGGCAATTAGTTGGTGGTTAGACGGTTTGGTCTTACCCTTTTTGGGAATAAATTGGACATTTGCTAGCTTCCATGATGAAGGAAATTACTCAGAAAATATGATAATCGAATCAACCTTAGATAGGACTGGTACTAATTTCGGTGAACATTTCTTTAAGACAATAGTTGGGATACCGCCTAGGTCAGTCGATTTATTGGGATCAAGTCTATTGATGATAGATTCTAGAAGCTTGTGCTAGGGGCACATTTTTTACAAAATCAGTAAGGTTGGCTTTATTTAGAGAATCAGCAACACATACCCGTCAAAAGATGTCATGGGGGGGGGGGGGGAGGAAGATGTACCAATGTTTTTACTGATGACCTTAGCTCTGGACCAAAACTTACGACAGTTCAAAGAAGATGTAGCTCATTCATTCTATTTTCGCTGTTCAAACTATTTTTTAGCGTTAATGATCACCCTTTTGCAAGTATTTCTAGAAAAACGTAGTCCGCATAACTCTCAGCCGTTTTATTACATTTCCGTTTGGTATAAGATTTATTTTTCGAAGATATTGCATCAGCGCAAACCCTATTGATCCAGAGTTGGGAACAAAAATGACATATACGATTTTGGAAATGTCCGAAGACAAGACAAGTCAATTCAGTATTCACACCATGGGAAATTTGAAAATATATCTCGTAAATCACTCCTTTAGGCTGACTTAAAATATCACAAGGTTCGATCGTTGTTGTGAACAGCAGAGAAATTAGGAACAGTAGAAGTTATTTCTATTAGAAGAACTGAAGTTTTATAAACAAGTGAGTTTGATGTAAAAAAAAAGGTTTAGGAGATGTGGAGTATGGTTAGGGTTATCAGGGAATCTTGCAGGTTTGGAAACCATCTGTGTACGATCACATAAAATAGCAAATGTTTCTGCCTATGACCATCAGGATTAGTAGTAGATGAAAATTGAAACCAATTAGAGTTATAAATATTGAAATCTACCAAAAAAGAGATAACGCAAGATGGAAACTGAGACAGAAGACAGTCAACTTTTTAAGTAAGGTAATCGAAGAACTCTTGAAAGTCATTAGGAGGCTTTTAGATGCAAGAGTAAAATTTCAAAAATTTAAGACTATAATATTTTAAACAAATTACGCCGAATTATTTATTCTCCAAAGACATGCGACCTTGTTGATCTTGAGATAGGCACACACCCCTCCTTTGATCGAAAGTAAAGTGAAGATTGTGTTGGGGAAATGGTAAGTGGGGTGAATCAAAGTTTAGGTTTATGTTCTACACTAAAGTGAACACAATAGGTTATGTGACGTTAGATTCATTATTAGGCTACCCTTTTACATGACTGATTGCCATCGTGAAACATAAATTTACTGAAAACACAGAAAGACCGTTAAAAAGGTAAAACTGTCAACCAGTACGCAATTATCCATATGGTCTATTATTTTTATATTGTAATTAGGATTGTTTGTAGGAGAAGCTTGAATATAATAAAAACATAACTCATTCTTCAAAACTTCAAGGAGGTTTTCTTGTATTTTGGAAGACTATCACGGTGGCCATGGTTATTTGGCAAATATCAGTTAATGTGCGATTAAAAATGATGGGACGTCTTAATTAAGCTCACAACACAATTTCGATTTGTTTGTTATTTACTAAAAGTGTAACCAAATAGTAACCGATACATTTTTTGTTAGATATCCTGAAAAACGAAAACAATCACTGAATGCCATTGTAAAGATAATAATAATTTGGGATCAGTCAAAAAAAATTGAAGACAATGAACTGCAGTACTGTTATCATTTCGTTACTACTTTGTTACACTATCCATATATAACAAATAAATTCAACTAGTGTTCGTGTTCGCCCAGAAATTTTAAATCGCACGTTAACTAACATTTTTAATTAACAATGGCTACTGTTTTTCTCAGCAAAAATAAACTGTCTTGAAATTAAGCAACATGAAATTTTTTTAGATATTTAGACAACGATCCATTGTAGGTAATTGTTATCTGTGTATCAAGAACGTAAAACAGACGTTTATGAACCGCAACGTGTGAAGGTGAATACAGACTACTCTGACGTGTGTGGGAACATGTGGGCCCACGTTATAATGCGCGTGAAATAAAAATACAACACATAGTTTTGCGTGCTTACGTTTATATGGGGCTGACGTGACGTGGGAACGCGTTGGATGATGAAATCTGACGCAACACGCCTTATGGCGCGTGGGAAGAGTATCAAAAGTTCTAGCTTTTTTGTCAGTAGTGAGAAAGCGTCAGAAGAGTCACGTGGTTTCTCGTGTACCGTTTCCAGTAGTTTTAAAAGATGGAAAATATGTTGATTGAGTACCTTCGCTCAAATTAGACGTTGTACGACCCTACAAACCGCGAATATCGCAAGCAGCATTCAAGGAAAGAGGCTTGGGACGAAGTAGGAGAAATTAACCAGATATCAATATAACAGATATTTATTATATAAATTAGGTTATATGAGTTATGTTGAACTTAAAACGGCTGGTTTTAGAAAACGAATGCTCCTATCAAATAAACATTTCTGGACGTGTCACGGAGCAACTCTGTCCTTTCGAATGGAGTGCCATTATCAACTGTAGAACTTATCTCGGGTGGAGGCCGCTTGTCTCGCGAAATTTCTAGGAATGGGTTCGAGGTTGGCTACACCATGAATGTGTTCACTTTCCATTCGGATTTGTTCCTCAAAAGCTGAAATATTGGTTGAGTTTCAATAGGCTTTAGAAATATTCTCCAGCGTCAGGCTAGAATTCTGAACGCATTTTCTACAGTCCTTCGAGCTCTTCAATGACGGTAGTTGTATACCTTCTCTTCGTCACTTGAAATGGCTGCTTTGCTGTATGGACGCATCAAATAGGTTTTAAGGGGGAAGGCTTCATTTGCAACAATTACATAAGGAAACTTCTCCATTGCTGGTAGTAACTCTTTGTCTTTTGAAACGGCGTAATTGTTGCTTTCAAATCTTTTCCCCGCCTCAGATCACTTAAAAGTCCCTCTATCGATCTTTTTTCCGTAAGCTCCAACGTGAACAATAGTGAATTTGTAATTTGCATCTACCAAAACCAATATAACAATGGAATATGTGCCTTTGTAGTTGTAATATAATGAACTAGAACCAGCTGGACATCGAGTTTGAACGTGCTTGCCGTCCAAAGCCTATGCAGTGTGGATAATTCCACTTCTCATTATAATTCTTGGCGATCTGTTTCCATTCGTCTTTGTTTCGTTCTGGTATGTAAATCGGTTGTAGAGTTTTCCAAATTACCTCGCAACACTTTAACAATTTATCCAACAGTTGAAAATCCAATCCGAAAAGAAAAACCCAATGTTCTGTAAGAATTTCCAGTTGCCAAGTACCTGTGAACAGTGAAAAAACCTAATTATTGAATTATATTAACCTTTTATTGTCTTTGGGCGCCAAAGGAGAATAAATGAATAACTAATTGATAAATAAAGACTTCACTGTTCTAGGTAATTCATGTAAAGAAAATTGAAATAAACTACGGAATGCGTACTTGCAAGCTAAACACCGTAGAACCACAAAATCAGGTCAGAGTTTGAGCAAATGGAAATTTGAAGATGAAATGGCTTTTTTGAATTCAACTTTTGTAATAAGAAAAACTCGAGGAAATGTGGAAGACAGCCCCAATAATGAAGATGATGATGGAACACGGGAAGAAATTGGCTTATGTCCACTTGAAGAAACAGACTCACAAGTGGTCTCGTCGGAAGTTCCAAACCCAACCCACCAAGAAACGACCTATTGCAAAGTGCAATCCCTACAATGGCGGAAGTAATCGGAAATCCCACAGCCAATGTGTCAGATTATCCAACAACTTTTGCACAACCTTCCGCGAAGCCCGTAATAAGGGCTTGTTGGAAAAAAAGTTTGTCGTCATCCGTACAAGAAATGGTTACAATTCTGAAAGACAACCAACCCTTGCGCTCTCAAGTACTACTTCAAAGTGCATCAAGCAACAACGTGGACGGTGAACTTTTTATCCTCAGCATGGCGAAAAACGTGAAAAAATTGCGTCCTGGTGAGCCAATCAGAGTGAAGATGTGTGAGCAACATTGTTTTCGGGGCTGTGTTGCAAGCTGCACGTGGGAGCTCATTTCCGGAGAACCCGGGTTACCACAAAACTCTTAATACAAATCCATCATCATCATTCCAGCAATACTCCTCAACACCATCTCCTCAGCAATCTGAACACAGCTTGGACTATTCAACAGACTCAACCTTCTCCTATACTTGGCAAGAGAAACAGCAAGAAACCTTTACTGATTTGTAATTACTTTTCTGATGTATAACAAAACGCACTTGGTAAAAATAATTATTTTTCTCCGCTTTTAAAATAATGTACGAAGCTTAGGAGATGGTAGAATTCAGTTTTTGTCATTCTGTAATACCACTTAACCGCTCTTCATCTTCTATCAGTTGGGGCATTCAATTATGGAACTCCCCAAATTCGTCTCGCTCCATATTGATGGGATGCACCCATTATCTAGACTAGCATATGGATGCAATACACAGAGCAACCATTTCTTCTTCTTCCAGCATGTCACAAACAAGGAGTACATTCGTGGTTGGAGGTTCAAAACAAACTGTCGGGAAATAATGCAACGCATACGAAGTTGTTGTTTTGTGTGCTATACGTCAGGCCAATGTGAACACCGCATCACCTCTGACGTGGTCCCACGGTGCCTGACGTGACGTCAGTGCAGTGCAGTGCAGTCACCTTAAGTAAGAGCGCTAACCGTCAGACGTGGGCGCTATTAACACGTAAGGTCCATAAACGCTGTTTGCGCTCGAAATACATACAAAATTATGTGCAAGATCGTTTAATTGACTGTTCATTAGTAAATGTGTATTCTATTTGTTCTCTTCATCTTCTGTGAGCAGTTTATTATAAATAAAAAGAATTTTATATCTAGATATTATCAAAACTCTGCTAATCTACTAAACAATTATTTGTGTTCGTTATGGAGAAAATCGTTATTCATATTGTGACTACTAAGATGAAAAAACAATAATTTGTATATATATATATATATATATATATATATATATATATATACATATATATTCACGTTCGTGTTGCCATAGCAACTAAGCCAATAAAACTAGAATAGGTGATCACCATCTTTATCTAACTACTAACTTACTGTAAATAAGCCAAAACATCATTCACTTTATCGCCCACGAGCGCTGCAGTAGTTCTCGGCACATATATATATATATATATATATATATATATATATATATATATATATATATATATATATATATATATTCACGTTCGTGTTGCCATAGCAACTAAGCCAATAAAACTAGAATAGGTGATCGCCATCTTTATCTAACTACTAACTTACTGTAAATAAGCCAAAACATCATTAACTTTATCGCCCTCGAGCGCTGCAGTAGTTCTCGGGCACTAACGTTTTAAACAATTTTTTCTTTTTATGATTATCGTTTAAGACATTTATCTATATAACAACAGCCAATATTTATTTAACATCGCTTACATTTCGCCTTTTTCTAGGAACTTTCCAAATTGCATTACAAAATAATCGTTTACTAAAGAATGCCGTGCATTGTAAAGTTTGCAAATGCCGCTTTTTACCGAAAATTTTAATACACATAAAGTTGGCCATAAATGAAATATGTGACGAATCGAAATATCCATTCCAAATATAGGAGATTCCGTCTAAATTAAGTGAGTTAGAACAGACTTCCACCGGAAGTGACACCATTTTGAAAATATGTTGGCCGAATTTTCGATATTTTCTTTAAAATTTTTATGATTTTATAACTTTTACTTTTTCGTAAATCAATAGTTTCAGTTAGTCGTGTGAGACGGTGTAAAGCCGCATAATTAATATGCAAATATTTCTGGCACATATTTAAGCTAAATGTAGAATCCAATTAAGTTAATATGTATAACAAACAATACTTTATAAAAACGTAACAAACGTTTACTAGTTATTATTAATTAATAGATTTTTGCAAACTTTATAATACATTGCAACATGGTATTTAAATTAGTTATTAAAAATTTTCATCACTTTTCCAGTTAATCTACCTTATCCTACACACAACTTGATTTACAGAGTAATTATCTAATTTCTTGCCAACGCAATTTGCGTGTAGGTAAATATAACCATTTAACTTTGATCTTATTTTTACAGATCTTATATCTAAATTTAAAAAAATATAATTATATTACACTTGGTAAATTTAATGTAGGTATAATAAATTTATTATGAATGTCCATTTGCTATATTTTTATCGCCATTACTAAGAGACTTATAGTAATCCTTAATCTCTTGAGGCGCGTGCACATCGTCCTTTAATATCATTTTTGCTTCGTCGAATAATACTTTACATTCTTCATAAATCTGAAACCAAAAAATTTATTAACAATTTATTCACAAAAAAGTAATATTTTATTCACATTTGAAAATAGTCACTGATGAATTTTTGTTTCTTTTTAATTTATTGTATGTTTAACCAATAGTATTGAATGTCTGATAAAGAATGGAACAAATTTAATAACTCAACAAATATTAATACTTCGTGAACAACAAAAAGAGATGTAATGCAAATTTTTAGACGTCTTTTCATATCGTTGAAAAATCAATTACGTCATTATTCAAGCGATGACGTCATCTATATGTTTTAAATAGTAACCCCAAAATAGTTTTGCAGGTTAGTTTAATTATGTGTACAATGACCTTTGAATTTTTCAAACTCGCTCAATCGTTTTGGAGATATGGTTTCTTTTCAGAAAATTAAAGCATTGTAAATGTTAATTTTAATTACTATATTAAATACAAAATTAATAAAAATAATGACAAAAAAAAGAAATTAAAAAAAAACATTCACAAAAGGTTCAAATATCGCAATTATTATTGGAATAGTAAATGTTAATTTGTAAGTACTTACGTCTTTATTGAAAATCGCGTGTAGGTAGTTAATTTAAATTTATTAACACTAGTTTCAAATTAAAATCCTTTTTTTTTGTAAGATATTCCATTTCATGGGCTATTTTTTTATTACCTTTGTAATTAAAATAGTAAATTGGATTACTTTTTAAGGCTATTTTTAAAAAAGGTGTCCATACTTTTTGACCTATTTTATTTTAGGTACTCTTTTAATTTTTTAAGCTTTATTTATTACCCCGCTGAAAACTTTCATTAAGAAAACTTATCTAATATTGAATTGTCTTTAATAACGGATTCTCCGATTTTTTCAGTACCGTTTGAAAATGGTCTAGATGGTTTCAAAACGCTGACAACTTTGAAAACTCGCATTTGACTTTTTCACGAAAACAATACTTTACGTATGTGCTTCGCACATAAGCAAGCGAAAAGAGGAGATGAATATACAAACGAGTGGATAGTTTTTTTGTAGTTGGATAAAAAGCAATTTCTTGGGAAAAGAAGAGCGCTGAAGAAATCAATGGAAAAACAAATAAAAATAGTTGAAAATAGTAATAACTTCAATAATTATACCTGGGAGGGAAGCCTGATAGGGATAAATGTAATATCAATACGTTTTCTAAGGAAAATATAAAACCAAGACAACGAAGGGCAGGATCAGGCATCAGGGAAAAAGTATAAGATTAAATGAGTAATAAGAAAAAAATGGAGAGACAGCGGAATGATTAGGATACTTCTACAGACCGCCAAAAGACGAATTTAAAAATACAGCATAATTAAGATATTTATCTTTTGGTATGAAATCGTGTATAAAATTCATTATTTTTTTATAAATTTAAACGTTTCCATAACAGTAGGTATAGATTAAACATTATTAAATGGTATTAAAACAGTCTCTAACGCACGAAGGCTAACAATGAAAAATCTCACAATCAAAAAATAAATCTAACAAAATTTAATCAAATCCTAATGTTAGTACACACTAAAAACTTAATATACTAATTAAATATCTAGTTAAATAACAATAACAAGTCCAACAAAGAAGGCCTGTAACCGTTATTTTACAATGAAAACATAATGTGAATGTTTAATCTCATCTTAATTTTAACTATATACGAAAGTAAGGTGAATAGTTCCCGGACTGACACAGAGATCGCGCTTCAATCAGGAAAAATTTGTTTCGTGCCTGGGTACACGTGTCATTAGTTCGTATAACAAGTTTCAACTTGTTCTCTCAAGTAGTTTGTTTATACGAATTTTTAAAATTTGTGTTAAAATGGATAAACTTGAATGCGGTCATAAATTCTTCGTTTTGGATGTGTTAGCCCCTAAAGAAATTCATCCGAAATTGACAAAGTTCACAGGGACTCTGTCCCTTCCATATCAGTCGTTAAGAAGTAGGCAGCTGAATTTAAACGTAGTCGCACATCCCTCGAAGATGACCCACGTGAAGGACGGCCAAAAACCGTAACCACACCAGAAACCATTGAAAAGTGCACGAAATCGTGTTGGACGATAGGCGAGTAAAGGTGAGTGAGATAGCTGAGGCTGTGGGGATATCGGAAGAAAGGGTGCGAAACATCTTGCACAAATAATTAGGGATGCGAAAGCTCTGCGCAAGATGGGTGCCGCATTTGCTGAATGCCGATCAAAATCAAATGCGCGTACGATTTTCGCAGCAACCTTTGGAGCGATTCAATAGGAATCCAACCAATTTTGTGCGGCGATTTGTCAAAATGAATGAGACATGGGTCCACCACTACACTCCAAGCAGTGGGTGAAAGCCGGTGGTTCAGCGCCATAAAAGCGAAATCGATCGCATCTGCCGAAAAGGTCATGGTCAGCGTTTTTTGGGCGTTAATTGATTACCTTGCAAAAGGCAGAACAATTACAGGCGAATATTGGTCCAACCTTCTTGGCCAGATGAATGCCAAAATTCACGAGAAGAGGCCTGGTTTGAAGAAAAAAAAAGTCATCTTTCACCAGCACCTGCACACAAGGGTGCGTTGGCGATGGGAAAACTTCGGGATTTGAGGAACGATTTGCTCGGACATCCTCCCTATTCTCTTGATTTGGCACCCTCAGAATTCCATCTGTTTCCAAACTTAAAGAAATTTGTTTCTGGGAAGCGCTTCCCATCCAATGAAGAGAGGGCGGTAGATGAATATTTGCACAACCTTCCAGACTCTCACTTACGGGAAAGAATACTGATGTTGAAGAACGTCTGGACCAAGAGTGTTGGAGTGAAGGGAGATTACGTAGAAAAATAAAATCATTTTTTAACTGAAAGTAGCAGTCTTTCATTGTCAGGCCGAAAATGTTTCACCTTACCCTCGTATGTTAAATCAATGCAATACTATGATAAGAATATACTTAATTGGTAAAGCATTTATGTACTTCGAGATGTAGGAAAGAACCTATACATACAAATAGTTAAAATTGTGCAGAATTTTTGATATGATGATGTGTTTCTCCTATATGAGGCTGTAATATAAGTGTAAGGTGTTTAGCAAAGTAGGGGATGCAATTGCACTGAAAATGGGGTTTAAAAGAAAATTAAGGTTTATGAATCTTTGCTAAATCATATGGTGTTTGTAAAAGAGTTTCAGAGCTAGTTAGATTCAATTTTGGGTCTTCAGGAATAGATATTTTAGTAAGTTCTTTAGTTTCCAAAAGCAGCTTCCTTGTGGGATATTTTGGCAGTTCACGTTGTTTGTGGTTCCAATAACAGTTTAATTTTGAATTTATAATCATTCATATTTAAAATAACTGTTGAATTACCTTTAACTGATGGTAACACAGTTGATATCGTTGACCGAACGGTAATTTCTTTTTGTAGGTTTCATTTTACGCAACATTTTAACTGTTTGTCATTTTTCATCGTTATCCTTCGTCCGTTAGAGGGTGTTCTGATTTGTAATATTCCAGGCGGTGAAATTTGATCTATTAAAGATTTAGCTAATTTTTACTAAAACTAGGTTTCGTAGTTGGCTGTTTCATACACTATTACAGGCGGCTTGTATTTAGGATTTCAGATTTCATCTTAATTAATTTTCAAAAATCATTATCATTTACGATAACTCTAATTGTTATTCAGCCTTTTAAATTTGTAGAAAAATTAATAAAAAATACACGATATGCTACTGTTTAAATCAAAACAGAAAAGTATGGAGAAATGCACCTGAACTTCACACTTTATTGCTAATGGTATCGAGGGCTTCTATTTCGTTATTTTATTAGCACACTAGAATGATTATGAATACGAGAGAAGGTTGTGACCTATTTGTAGTAAAACGAACCGTCAGATATTTTTATGAATGTAAGCCTCTGAACCTAGCAAAATGGAGAAATATTTAAAAATTTTTCTTCGCGGCAATTAACCTTCATTTTATTCATGACAGGTTAACACTTGACTAGAAGAACGCAACTCTAAATCCAAAATATTGCATTATGTAGTACAGTATGAGGTATCGCCAAATTTAACTTCTGCAAAGTGTTGTTCAACCTCAAACTAGAAAATTTTCTCAGAAAATCGCCTAGAGAATTTTCTTTCAAAAGAATACCAATATTTAAACGCTGCCAACAATTTATTCCATGCAATGAAGGTCCATTCCAAGATACCATAAAGATGGTCCTTATCTAGGTACGTCTTGTTATGAATTCTAATATTGATGGCACACAACACAATGTAGGTAGAATATGTTCTTTTTTCCACGACCAACGTACAGTCACGAGATTGTAGTTAACATTTGCAAACACTATTAAAAATCTTGTCTACTGCTTCCACTTGTACGTGTATAGGAAAACATGGTGAACGTGGTGAAAGTTTTCTCATATTGAACATATGACATCATAAGATATGTGAAAAACTAGGTCACAGTATTCCATGCCTGTACCTCCGTGAAAATAGCAAGAAATTTATCTGAATGGCCATGGGCGTGCGACATTACATGATATAGTATCTCATATGGTCGCATTTAAATATGAAATGCTTCTAGTAACTTGACCGTCCACAAACTTATAAAATTACAAATATTTGTTGTATAAAAGGGGATACAGTAGTTAACACTACAAACGTAAAGATTCTAAAGTAAATAGGTGCACAGCAATAAATTATAATTCATCAATAAGATACTTATCCTGAGCAGATACACCCACAAAACCTTATAGACTAGCAATGGGATTGACGAGGGGTACTCCACACCGTAAAACTTGAAAAATTATAGCGAAGAAGTACACAGAAGGAATATAATTATATTTGCACAATAAATTGCTAATCTTAATCAAATACACTCACAAAAGCCTTATTGACTTGTAATGGGATTCACGAGGTGTAAACCACCTCATAAGACTCAAAATTATAGCAAAGACACAATAAATAACTCATCCTATGCAAATAGATCTATAAAAGCCTTATAGACTTACAATGGGATTCACAGGCAATGGAACTTCAATGCAAGGTAAACTGATTGTTATGTTCGCTTACAATGAGATGCTATTGAAATATATAAACATCCAAATAACTTCTACTAGCAAGAAGAAAATCTCCAATTAAACAGTTTTTGGTATCTTCTAATTAACAAACGTCGTAATAGTGTGCCTTAATTTTATCTTTTGGAACGTCTAGGTTTTTTGCTGTTTTTCCTAAACTTCAAAGTAAATGTTTTATCAATCAAGTTATCACAAGATTACATAGAGCTAACGTCTAGTTTGTTAAATGTGTACATGCTGTTTTCAACGTAGCATAACAATTACAGTCTTGTAGTAGTAACGGAAACATGGGTTTATAAGATTTCTTATGATTTCACTAATTTTTAATTTGTATGTCAAATATTGAACTGATAATGCTTTAGCCAGTTTCAAATTAAAGTTTCAAACAACTTTGGATTTATTATGTGATTAAATTTGATTTATGTAACTAATATATTAGGCTTATTTCTATCTTTTATTAGTTCATAATTGTTAACAAAAGTTTGACTTGAATAAACAAATGATATCCAAAGCTAAGTATCTAAAGTAGAAATAACCGTTTGTAAAATATATGTCAAATATAATAATAGAGGCGTTCAGAATGTTCCAAAAACACCGGTAATTTATTGTGTAAATCTTATTGTGCTCGTTCGGTGCACCTCTTTGCTTTGATTTTTCCAAGTTTTACGGGATGGATTCCACCCCGTAAATCGAATTGCAAGTTAATAGGACTTTTGTAGGTGTATCAGAAATAAATATGATTATGCTCTTCCTGCGCACTTCTTCATTATGATTACACCTCGTGAATCCCATTGCAAATCGATGAGACTGTTGTGGGTGTATCTGCTTAGGATAAGTATCTTATTGACAAATTCTTATTTTTCTCTTGCTGTTTCATTGTGTACTCCTCAGCATGAAAGTCCACATTAATCCTATTAGATAAGGTCCACACTACATGAATAAGACTAGCTACAGGTTTCTCGTACAAGTCCGGCTATGTCAATTTTAGCGGACTCAGACATTCCACCACTGTATGTAAGACGACAGGTATTATTAAAAAATTATTTAACGAAACTCAGACCAATACCGGAACAATTTAATTCAGAGAATATATGACTATGATACAGGAGTATCGTTTTAGAAGCACCATTAGCAGACCCGCAGCCGTAAGGGCACTGGAAATACTCGAGGACCTTAACGTAGAATATTACCCAGTATTTAGACAAGCACTCTTCACACTCCATAGATACCACCAAAGCTTAGTACAGACAGGAGACTGACCAAATACAAAAAAGGCCAAACATCTGGATTTCTCTATAGAAAATACTTTAGAGAGATGATACAAGGATATAATGATTGATTTATATGTACGGACGGATCCAAAACAGAGGTAGAAGCGGGTAGTTCTATTGTTTTTAATAATGAAAGCTACAGTTGGCCTCATAACCCCCTTACCAGTGTGTTTAGTGCTGAACTGTATTCTATTTGGCAATCGCTTTTAGTGTGTGAATATTTAAATGAACAAAAGGTTGTAATCTGCACTGATTCATTCAGCGCAATTCTTAACATACAAAGTCAAGAACTTTCACAAGAGTCATTAGTGATCTATATTAGAGAACGTGTATACCACTTGACAAATAAAAGTACAAATAAGTGTAATTTAGGTACCAGGACACGTAGGCATAATAGGAAATGTTGCATCAAAATACGCAGCAGACCGTACCACCGCTAATGAGATCGCAGCGCAACCAAGCGATCTTAAAAAATTCGTACAGGTATTGAGCAAACTGCAATGGAACGAAGAGGGAAAAGTTCTGACACACACGTAGGTAAAATAAGAATGCACGAAAAAATCTTTTAAATTTGAGTAGAAAACTAGGAATAATACAAACACGTCTGGAAATTGAACAAACGCGCATAACCCATCTACATTTATTTACTGGGAAAATCTATAGGGAATGTTTGTGAAACATGCAAGACAAATATCACAGTACAACGTATAATGATTGAATGTCTACAATATGCAAATGAAAGAGCAATATTAAATATTGAGGGGGCTTAAGAGAAGTTTTGGGGGAAGAAAGAAATAAAAAAAAGATTTTATTGTTCCTGAGACAGACAGACATATTTAATAAAGTATAATAAATGGCACATTAGAAACAGAAAATGGCTTAAGACCTCATCAGTCATTGCCAAATAAATAAATAAACAAATAGTAAATAATAAATAAATAATAATAATAAAAAGTAAACAATTGTATAATAGTACGTAAATCAACTATGAGTTAAAAATTATTAATTTTATTAAGTACATAAATAAAAAGTTCACCTTGAATAGGATTTGAACCTACGCCTTGTACTTTGCTAGAGTACTGCGCTAACCAACTGCGCTATTGAGATTCAAGCCCCAATCGATGTAAATTTTATCTTTATGTATGTAGAACTGATGTAAATTCTAAATATAAATATTAATTTCTAATTACATATTTACCTTTGAACTTATTCGTTCATAACAAAACTTATAATAATTTAACTATGAGTTATCTTTTATTTTTGTATCTTTATTTATTTTCTATCTTTTTTTTATTGCTAAAATCACAAGGTTCAGATTGTGACAAAGCACAATCTCCTCTTCCACCTAACCCTCATATTCGGTATTAAAGATTTCTGCAAGCGGGTACACAATTTATAGAGAAAAAAAAGTGTAAAAACTGGAGAAGTGAAGAATTCAGAGAGTGGAAACAATAAATAGATTGTATGTAATGATGGAACAATAATATCGTGAAAGTAGGTTTATAGTATTGGGGATAAATTATTAGTTACTGTGAACGGAAAAGAAAAGCAGTAAAACGTTTCTTAAATCGGCTCACAGAAAGTTCTTTGATATCGGTGGAAATTCCATTATAAATGTTTGCAATACAGTATGAAAACGATCGTTGAAAAAAAAATATTTTATGTATAGGCGGCGTTATTCATTTTTATTTCTGATGTTAATATTATGGATATCTGTTCTAAATGAAATTTTGTTGTATAAGTAGGCCGGTGATTTTGTTAGCTTATAACTTATGAAAGAATGTAGATGAATGAAGTAAACGTCTTTGAGACATATTTAACCAACATGTGTCTATTTATTTCTGCGAGGTATTCTTGAACCTTCTAATACCACACATAAATAATAAGCAACTGTTTTGTAGAATTCGTATTCTTTTTTGGTCATGGATATCAATACATGGACCGTATACAATGTCACAGACAATGTGACAATGATATTGCACAAGGGTTTCACATAACATAATTCTTACTCCAACTGGTAAAATATGACGGTTGTAATACAGTAATTTTAACAGAATATTTCCTTAGTAAAATTTTGTTTAGGAATTCATGAAACCTAACCTTGAAGCCTAAGATGATACCTAAGTCACGATTACTATCTTTACAGGTTAAATTCACATCACCACCGTTAATATTAAGCTCTTATATTAACTCGAGCCCAGTCCTTGGCTTTTCCCAATAACAAGAAGGACGAAATATTTTTTATATTGATTATATTTTATATTGATAAGTTCGTTAGCGGTGTGCACATTTGTCCTACCAAATGAAAGGTACAAAGGAATATCATCAGCGTAAAAATGTTGTTTACAGTTATTTATTACTTCACTAAAGTCACAAGTACATATTAAATACAAGAGAGGCCCAAGAATTGATCTCTGAGAAACATCTGCAAAAATTTGCATTGGTTCGGACAGTTCATTGTTTATCAAAACTTGTTGATATCTTAAACTTAAATAACAATGAAAAAGAGACATTACTTGATCATGAAAATTAAGAAAATTAAGTTTAGCCAAAAGTAGTTGGTAATCAATGGTATTGAACGCTTTAGTAAAATCAAGCAATATTAAGCACGTGAATTATCAACAGCTTTGCGTAAGTCATCAACAATATGTAACATAGCTGTAGCGCAAATATGGCCCTATCTGAAACCGGGCTAATGGATAGGTAAAATCTGGAAATTTGTGCATTAACCAGTTCTTCCAAGGTTTTAGATAATACTAATAGGTCGTAAATATTTATATGATGTTAGATTTTGGGTATAGGTATAATTTCTGCAGATTTCCAAGCGGAAGGAAAATAATGAACTTGCAAACATGAATTAATTGTATGTGTAATGATCTGAATAATAAAAGGACAGCAAATCAAAAGTATTTTAGTGCCATAGGTAGAGGACCGCGAAAATTTGATTATTGTAATAAACGTTTGTCAAATCGCCATTGCTACCGCGATAGAAAATATAATTAGTAGATTTACATTGCAATACGTCGTAATTTGTTAATGTTTTCGGAATATTTTATTTTATGTAAGAAATGTGAGAATGTTTGTAATCGATATTTGAGTAAAGGTTGAACAGAAAAAGGCAACATATATTAGGGTAGACAAACAGGTGTTCTGCCGAAACTGGCGTGACGAATTGTTGCAAATTTCTATGCGCGCGCTCTTGATGTACAAATGCTACTAATTTAATAATTCATTACGGCGGAACAGCACGAATCTAAAGGTATCTTTGTTTGGTACGTTGAAACTGGAGACCTAAATGAAGTGCTTGTTACGGACGAATGCATATTTTTAAAATTAAGCTGTCGTATGAAACTGTTCCAACGTAATAGTTTTTTTTTTTCACTTTTGAAAAACGGGGGTGGTTTTTCGGGAGTAGATATAGTTATTTTTGAAATCGAAGGGGAAGGGCAGTTGCGTTGGAAGGTTTGATTGAGCCGGACGCTTTGATTTGTTTTAATTAGAAGCTCTCGTTGTAAACCGTTCGGTCTACAAATATTTTGTCGTGTATCTTTTAGCAAAACTAAAACGCTAATTCGTTCTTTTCTTTTTGTGTATGTTTTAATGTAAGTTTGTTCCAAAAATTAATCTAAAATTAATCGCCGCGGCGCCGAGTTTTAAGCCGCGTAACTAAAGGGAATATATTCAAGTGTAAGTAGGTATTTTTATATAAATGAAAACTCGCAGCAATTAATTTTACAAGCCTATGTAACGTATTAAAAATCAAACAATGCCTTGCAAAGGTATCTCATTCGCACGCGGGCTCATTAAGCTGAAATCTGCTAAAATAAAAGACAGTACAGGGCTTCCTCACTCTTATATTTGGGTAAATTAGCATTGTTGTTTGATGTTTATATTTATATTTGTGTAGAGGTGGGCCTGGCGAACGGATACAGGATAATCCTTAGTTACTAATTGTAATAGGCAAATGCCAAATGGTTACATACTCCCGGCTCCAGATGACCATTAAACACCTCAAATTTTCTTTTTATTGTTGTATAAATGAGTGTGTAACCTGAAAAAGGGGCGCTGTATTGTTCTAACGCACTCAAACGTGTACATCGGTCACGATGTTATGATCTATTTATAACTTACACCTATAAGACTTTGTTTTAATAAGTTTTTTTTTGTGTCAGTTTGTTTACGTAGAATTGTTTGCCTGCGAACTAATTTCTTTATATGTAATTTATTGTAATTTTACCTATGTATATTGTGCTTTAGTAGTCACTAAATAATTGTGTACGTGTAAATTCCTTGTCTATTCTTTTTGTCCTTGCCTTTACCTTATTATCACCTGTGCAATTTTACTGTTGTTGTATTTTATATGTACCGTAATTTGCCTTATTGTTTTATGTGCTTAGTTACTTAAAGACCGGCATGATTGGTTTTATGAATATAGAAGTAATTTCCTAATTCAAATAAAGCACTATTAGCACATGGTAGTAAAAGACACTCCCAATTATATGTAAATTATTGGTAGTTACTAACTCTCTAAGCTCTTGTATCTGCAGTCGTAAGGACCGTACATTCAAATGAGAAAACCTAAATGCATTCATTCTAAGCACAAGAAAGTACACTAAATATACACAATTACAAAAAAAATATTTCAATAGAAGAAGTAAGAAATTATTATTTTTACAACTAGAGAAGAAATGGTGTTTTTCAACTCAGTTCAAGGTTTGACACATGAGCGTAGCATACTATACCAAAGTTGCTTGAAGAATATAAGCACGCTGTAACTTAAAAATATTTTCGCATATACAGAGTGTTCCGTAACAGCGGTACATAACCCATCTTCCTTATTTTAGATGGAATGGTATAGTTTTTATTGCGGATTTCGTTTCTACTCTGAAAAACAACCACTTTCTTTTAAACATGTATAGCTACACTTAACCGTTTTTGAAATATTTGTACATTTAGATAAAAAATTCACAGTTTTCGTCAAAGATCAAGAATTCATTTTGAGGTTCCTATCAAATCTATTATTTTGTAACTTCGCTTGTAATTAGTGCTCACATTGACCTTTTAAGAGATACCATGGTTTATTTAATTTCTTATGCAGGTTATACCACAAATGTGAATTTATTATTTTTTGCTTAAAATGTAAATAACTATGTTATCTTAAATACAACACCCTGTATATTATTACATTATTTGATAGAAAATTAAACGAACAACAGTTTTTGTAATAAGAACATTTTGTCTATCTGCAACGGTTTTTGAAATATTTACAATTTTTACATTTACATATTAATTCATAACGGTATCAATATGACATTCTATATAAAGATATGATATCCGATATATTGTTAAATTGGTTGAAGGGACCTGACCTAAATTTAACACTTTTTCATTAATTGCAAATTTATACTTATATACTGTACACTCAACAACTAAATTTGACTATTCTGAAAACAGTAACATAACAATTATCCGTTAAAATTAACACCAACGCAATTATAATTCACTGTGGTATAAGGTATTATTTCATCAAATGCAGATTAAAATATGATATTGAACAATTATAAAAAATGTTCATAAACATCACCATTAGCTTGACTACATTTCAACATCCTATCAAAACTGCTAAGCATTGTTGATGTAAGAGATGCGAATGCTTCACGAATTCGCTCCTTCATGTTCTGCTTGCTAATTGGCGGCGTTTGATATACAACCGCTTTCACATAACTCCATAGGAAGAAGTCATGCTTTATTAGATCTGGAGATCTTGTCGCACACGTAATTGGTCAAATCGACCGATCCATTTATTCTAAAATCTTTCATCTAAATAATTCCGGACAATACGGCTAGTGTGGATGGGGAATCTTGCTGAAACCATACAGCTTCTCTAACATTTTGTGGAACATCTGCTAATATCTCTGGTAATGTAGTTTGCAATAAATTTAAGCAGTCGTTACTTTTTATAATGCCTTCAAAGAAAACAGGTGCTGTAACAATATCCTAGTATTCCCGCCCATATTTGTACCGACCACCTGTGTGTGCGATTTACAGCTCGGCTAAAACGGGTATTTAATTGACCTTATAAGTGCGTGTTATGTCGATTACCCATAGAAGTGCTGTGGCCTGTTGACTCGTCCGTGAACATTACATTCAGGAAGAATCTTCCTTTTCCTGCAACTTTAACAACGCCCAGTTACAAAACTCTAATCGGTATTGCTTATCATTCTCACTAATTAATTGGTGCGTTGTTATGTGGTATGGGTGGTACCTATTTCCCCTTAATATGCGCCCAAGTGCGCGCGTACTACGCTCTAGCATGTCACCTAATTTTCTTTGACTTGTACTCGGCTGCTGAATTACTCCTTACATAGTGTTTAGAGTCGCTTCTTCATTTCTAACAGATTTCTGTCTTGCATATTTCTCATACGCAACGCTACCAGTGCGAGTACCGCTCGATTACAGTTTTAAGAGTTTTAACTGATGGGCGTGTTCTTTGATGGTACCGCTCACAATAAAGTCTTTGTGCCAATAAAACATTTAGATTGGCTTCGCCGAAAATAAATACTATATCTACTAATTCTCTTTTTTCAAGGTGTATCGGCATTTTAAATATAAACTTAAATAAACAAATATTATTCTTAGTTGTGTCCTGAAGAAGCTTGTAAACACTGGCGAGAATTTGATTAAAAATCTGTAAAGAGTTTTTCTAAGATCTTGTAGCCGATACTCAATATCTTGGTTTTAATTATATCTATATATATATATATATATATATATATATATATATATATATATATATATATATATATATATATATATATATATATATATATATATATATATATATATATATATATATATATATATATATATATATATATATATATTGAGGATTTCTACAGTTGTGGCTGCCTTCCTTTTTTCAGCCAGCTTTTCCATTCTTCACGGTTTTCCCATTCTCCTTTTTGTAAGTCTCGTCTTTCCATAGCTTCATAGACTTTAACGTAGTTGTCTTATACCTGTCCGGGTTTGTCCAATTTGAAATTTTATTTCTTCATCTGTTGTCGCATTGTTTGTTATAATGATACCTAAATACTTCAATTTCCCTGCTCCCTTTATTTCTACGTTATCTTCAGTTTGTAAATTCTGTAGCGTCTCGTCTGTTGCACGGTATTCCCATTTACTAAAATTAATTCCTAGTCCTACTTTTTCATATTCTTCTTTTAATTTTCGTATCATAAATCTCAGATCTTCCTCGTCCTGCACTATTATTACCTGGTCGTCAGCAAAGCTAAGTATATAAAGGTACTCATTTCTAACAGGGACTCCCATACCCTCGCACTTTCTTTTCCATTCCTTCAGTGGTTTCAAAATTATCTGTGATTGTTCGCCCAACTTTTACTGCGACCGTATTTCCTTTATATAGATTTCTGACGGCGTGTATTAACTTACAGGGTATTCCTATGTTTGTCATCGCCTTCCTCAGTACTTGCCTTGGTATCGTATCATAGGTTTCCTTTAAATCTATGAATGCTAGGTGTATTGCTCTGTTCTTTGCTTTCTTTTTTTGTATTAACTACTGTATTGCATAAATGTGATCTATGGTGGATCTTCCCGCTGTAGATCCAGCTTAGTCTTCCCCTATCTGCCCTTCTAATTTGTTTGTTATTACTTTACCATAAATTCGTCCCATCGTTGCCAGTCTGCTTATTCCACTGTAGTTCTTGCACTTTTCCCAATCACCCTTCGTAAAAATTGATGTTATATGGGCTTGTTTCCGCTCATGAGGTATTTCTTCGCCATTTTTAGTTCTCTGGAACATATATCTTATCATCCGGTGGAGTTTTTGGGGTCCATATTTAATCAGTTCCGGTGTAATCCCTCCAGGTCTGGTGGATGTATTGTTTTTTATAGATTTTATTGCTTTTGTTATGTCTTTTCGTGTGATATTGATTTCTATTTTTCCCATACCTCTTCGTTTACATCGGGAATATATTTGTCTCCTTTCTATTTGTTCTTAGAGATTTAACAATTCTCCAAGGTTCAGAGCTCCTAGTGTTCCCTATAAACTGCTCTATGTGCGTACATATTTTCTGCCAGTTCTCCTTTTCCTGTATTTGCGGAGGCTTTCTTCAGTTATGGTGTTTAGCCATCTTGTATGTAGTTACTATTAAACTAATTAAAAAGAAAGTGGCTAGTTTAACAATTCATAATTGCCGTATGCATAATAACTTAAATGATACTTTCTTGACGGTGAAACTAAATCATCTATTTGCGAGATTATTGCTTCGTACTTCTTGTTACCATTCCTCCAATCCCAAGACGGCCTTTCGTGTCGAAATGATCTTTTCAATGCCGTTATGAGTGGTAACCACTTCTATTGTATCTTTACATTTAATAAATAATTTTACATCCGAAGTCCAAACATTATTTTTCTCAAATACGTATTTGGCTTTAGTTAACAGTGCATCGCGTTACTTTGT
>JARFJB010001544.1:3710000-3740000 GCA_036346205.1 Vesta saturnalis
CAGCAATTTTACAAGTCCCAATTGTACCCTTTCCTATAACCTGATTAATCCTTTTACCATTTCTATAATTTAAAAAGAAATGAAATGCTTCAAGTAAAAACTTTTTTGGTCGATGTCCTACATTCTTTTTCTTTAAAAAGCAATTAATGTAAAAACCTTTGAAATATCAATGGAATCGTGAAGAAAAATAGTCGATTTTTACATCGAGTATTCAGCCCAAAGACTTCCTGGAGCTTGTAGTTTTTCATTTCTTCTGACAAAGTACGCCAAGACAGATTTTTCACAAATACTGACACTTTTCTGCGTGCACCAATCTTCAAAAATTTTGTATGTTTTTGGTAGTGTTCCCTAGATTTTTCAGGAATGACAGCCGTACGTCCAACTACCCAACCTTCTTTAACTTCATCACTTTCATTTTCAGATTCACTTAAAATATTCATTCTAGTTTTCAATGTTATTTTCACAAAAAAACTGTAATGGGTGCAGTTATTTACAAATTGTTATAGCAACGAAATACAAATTTTTACATTAAGACAACTTGATATAACGAGACTAATATACCTACATATGTACATATCGTTATTTATTAAGCACATGTTTATATCTTTTTAATAAATTTACTTAGTCGCGAAAAAAACGTCATAAGCATCTTGAACATTAAGAACTACCGATCTCAGACAATAATTCGTCTCCGATCGGTAAAATGTGCTTACTGTTCTAGATAGCTAATATACTATAATTATAATGTTTTTAGGGTAACTATGCAACAACTTTTTTACACGATCATAACGAAAACAGGCAACATTGTAAAAACAAAAAAATATAATTTGTCAGAATGACGTTTACAACTTCATAGCAGATAGAAATTAATATATACATGTTAACTTAAAAAACATTCCAAAGCCGCCCGCTTCTATAAAATATCAATATTGCAGTATAACCATTTTCATTCATATTTAATTAATTTTGTGGCTTGCCTTGCATTAAATTAAAAACTGTGTATAGAAAAGTTATGTACATGTAAATTTTCTTTAAAAAATACGTCTACACCTTTTCTTATAAAATTAATCGTTGTTCAGGTAATGAAAGAATTTGAACTAACACTTAAATTCTACTTTAGGAACTTTTTACTGCTAAATTACGCGTCGTATCAAAATATTGCGTAGAACATAATTAATCAATATTTATAAGGTCTACATTTAAGTATTCTTATGTATTTGAAATGTGCAGCTGTTTTAGAAATATTTGAGAAAAACCAAAACCTGCCCTAATAAAACTCTTCTACGCCGCTGGATTTCTCTCAAAATCTAACCAGCTCTAATCCAATCAAAACAAGCTTAAATACGTAGGTATTTTGTGCCTGGAGTTATCGTGGATACTAACATACATCCAAACACACACGCACGCACGCACGCACGCACACACACACACACCCACACCACACACACACACACCCACACACACACACACACACACACAACACAAACACACAAACACACAAACACACAAACACACAAACACACAAACACACAAACACACAAACACACAAACACACAAACACATAAACACACACACACGGACGGGCGAACGGACGGACGGACGGACGGGCGGGCGGGCGGACGGACGGGCGGACGGATAGACGGACGGACGGACGGGCGGACGGTTGATGGACGGGCGGGTGGGCGGGCGGACGGACGAGACAGACAGACAGACACACGCACACGCACATTTAGCGGTAGTGAAAAAAATCATTGCATAATCTTCTATACCTACATATGTATATGTGGGTTGGCAGGTATAAATTGAACTTCGTGTATGTATCGAAGCTCTCTAAAAAACGTCACCAGCTAATTATTCTTATTTATGATGAATATCACTGTTGTTGTAGATTTAGAGTTGTCGATCCAGGATACCAAAGCGTTCGAACTTTTCGCAGTCTCTTCGTCTCGTCTTCTTTTCTTCTACCTTTTCTCCCATCCATGTGAATAATTACGGTTCATTTTCATTTTTAGTCACTCAAATTTTTGAAAATTTAGGTTCTAATAACAGTTGAAAAATTAAGGCACAAAAAAACAACACAATAAAAGTGTAGAGATTTGCGCAAACACCTAGCAGTTAGCGGAAATCTCTGCGTTTCTCAAAGTACCCAATTTCTATCAATTCACATACAACATCAACGAGAGCGCTACATTTCCATTGCGTGCTCAAGGTATGGATTGCCTTAAGTAACAAACATACAACACGTTATGGTTTGCACTGACATTGGAAACGTATAACGTAATGGACGTTGGGCGATTGAACCACCCCTGGAATGAAGAATCCGGCAACTGACGGATCGTAAATAGGGAAGCGTCGCAGATGAACCTTCGTGGAACGGGAGACGTAGCACTTGAGACGATGTCGGTCAATGGCGATTGCACTGAATTTACAGTTTTTATTATTCGCGGGGTGGATAGGGTACCATGCCCATAAGGCAAAAAATAAAATGAAACACTTTTTAATTTATTATTTGAATAGAATGAAGTGAATGTGGTATATGGAATCTGAGACTTCTGCGGGGTTCTATGAGTGCGGGGCTCAGGGGCACTACCACGATTGCCCCTGCGTAGATACGGAGCTCTGCTAAATAGGGTGAGGGAATCAAGGTAAATGTAAGAGTGAATCCTTAAAATACTTCCCCATTAATATAATGGTTGACGTGTTTTACAGAATTCTCACATGAGCGGACGTTTCCTTCGGGTTGATTATGCGTTAGACGCCCTGTACATTTAAGTAAAGTACTACCAATTAAAGAACTCCCGTTTTTAAGAACAGCTGCATGTATTCATTAGTGTATTAATGTGATAAATCAAAAAAATATGAACATTAAAAATTAAATAACGGTTTAGCGTATATTACTGTTTATCAAGCATGATTTGTCCGTATTTAATGTTTTTATTTACTTAGAAAGATTAAATATTTGAATCAAAATTGAAAACAAGAATGTGAGTAACTGCACTATATTTAACAAAAATGTGGTGGGATGATAATGCAAAAACACATTGTGTTGTGAAAAGTTGGATGGACCCCAGTTCATAAACAGTTTATTTTTTAAAATAAGAAAACAAATTCTATTGTCAACTATTTTAGTTTCTGACATGTACAATATATTTCTAGGTAAAGAAAAAAACAAATAAATATTATTGTATTAATAGGTAATAATACAAACAAAAACATTTGCTACTTACCATACCAGAGGTAATCTATTGAATGACCCAATAACCACATAAGTCTAAATTTTAATTGTACAGCCACCTGATTGCACATTGGTGCATACTTCAAAAATTGATTGGTTAAAAATTCAATAATTCTTGTTGGATTTGCCAACGATAAACTATTTAAACGACTTCCCAGAATTGCTAAAACAACTCCCACTAGCTTAGCCGGCATTACAGATTTGCAATTGAGACATCTCCATAGTGGATCGTTTTTAGCAGGGTTGGGTAGAACTAATCCTTCACAATTAAGGCAGTTAATTGCACTCAGGTTACTCCCAAATTCTGTTGAATCTTGGCAACGACAACAGTCGCAAGTGAAATGTTTCGTTTGTTGCAAATAAGGTTGCCTTACGCAAGTACCCCAAAACATCTTAGTGTAGGAATGACAAATTTCTTGTCCTTTTGTAATTTTAACACTGGCTTTAATCGTCATACGTTGATTAGCATCAAAGTAATGAGTCACATTCGAAGTACAGCTATGATTTAACATACTGCTTACTGGATAAATTCCTCTTAAGCTTAAATCATCACCTCTTTCACCAGCTACAACTTCAAAAGTGTTTGTGTCTAATAATGCGCAAATTGAATTCATTAAGATTTCTTCTTCATTATTTAAGCTCAGATGTCTCTTTAAAACATCCACTTCAAACCCATGATGCATTCCTTTGTGCGATTGTAATAAGTTTAGTAATTCTCTTTGTTCCTTGTTCAGGAAAAACCCACGAAGGGGAGTTAGGCACCGAAAAACATCAAAATTAATCTTACTGAAAGCCGTTTTTCTATGTTTCTGTATAAACTCACATTCACTAACGTGGATATTCGAATTTTCACATTGTTTAGAACACACTGGTAAACCACAGTATTTTGAACATGCAGTTAAATTTTCTGTATTGTAGCAATTAGTACAAAATATAAAAGTATTCCCTGTTCGTGGACCAATTAAAAGTGGATGATCTATAAAAATTACTTGCCCCACTTGTATATCTTGAATTGCAAACAATCCACGGCCACGATTACGTGAAAATTTAATTTCCCCCAAAATTTTTGTATTATGTATTGAATAGTGATTTTGATATAATTGAATTAAGTTTAAAAGTGAATTCATGATAAATTTAGATTCATTTCACCGTTATGATGTTACATTAACAAGTGAAGCTTCGTGCAGATTTGTGAAACTTTTTATATCTACGGTGACAATTTGAATGTAAACAAATTTTAACAGCCGCATTGAAGGCTGTTTCAGTTGGAATATTAAGGTAGATATAATTATAAATATTTTTTTAGAATCAAGTTATAATTCAAGGTTAATACCGGTATTGGCACCTTATTTGTTTATGCTTCATGAATGCCTAAATTCATCAAAAAAATCCGATCTCATGCAACATTTGGTTAACGTAGATATAAATATACATCTGTGCTTTAATTACACCAAATACAATACTTGCTTTTATGTCTCGAGTGAAAATATATATTTATTTCTGTATTGCACTTGCAGGTTATATAGTCATCCTACATTTTTATTTTATATGTGTGCATATTAATAGCATTCACTTCCTTAAGTAAATATAACAAGTGGTGCTTTATTTTTTGTGAAAATATTTATCTTTAAAAAGATTAATCAATTAATCTGAAAAATGTGTTTATTTCCAAAAAGTCAGGACATTTAAACCTTTAATCTATTTTCTTATTCTATTATAGAACCTTTGACCTTAAAAGTGAGTAAGAACTATGTTTAAGTTTTCAGTGTGGAATAAGTACAACTCGAAGCAATAGGCTTGGCCCCTGAGATGCGTATATGGGAGTCCAGGACGGGAAATAGATGATAAGGATGAACGTAGATCTTCGAAAAGAAGTGCTATAGGGAAAAAATTTTACTTTTACTTTAATAGGCGCTTCGTTTTTAGTTAAAAAAAGCGATTTTATAGTGCTCTGTGTTGACGGAAGAAATAACTGAACCTGTTAGTTTGGAAATAAAATTATTACATTTCACAGTTTATTTATTTGTTACATCCAACAGAAATAAGTTCATTAAGAAAAGATAAGAATCTATTCTCAATGGTAATCATTAACTACATGATTGTGGTGAAGGTTTAACTTGCAGGTAAAATGTACAATAACATAACATAACATACGGGCAACTCGTGCGTGGCACGAGGGCACTGTCCATGCCTTTCAATTTATAAATTTTCAACAATACAAAAAAATAAAATTGTGTTCCCGTCATTTGAAAACGAAAATAGTAGGAATTATTTATTATTTTACAATAATTACAGTTTTCAGCCAGTTTTATTTTGTTCAACAATAATAATAATAAACATAGATTTGTCGTGTTGCCTTTCAACTTGTATTTTAACAAGTATACAATTATTCGTGTTGTAACTTGCATTCTGTGACTTGTATTTCGACCTCCTACATGAAAAGGGTTTACTTGATAGATTTGTTTTATATTTATTATATTATCACACCGTTTGATAAATAGTTAAGAAGAAATAATTTTACTAGGGATATTTATTTACCTAGCACATTTTGTGTTCGTTTAATCGTTTATTACTTAGTTAGTTATTAGTACGGATTGATTACTTAAAAGCTTCTATCTAAGGTAAGTTAAATAAGTTTTGTAATCAATTTGGTGGAAAAGTAACTGTTTATAATTAATTTTTTTTCCAAGTTTAAGCACTAAATATTTTTAATTGTTACCCATCTAGTTTTAAAGAAACTACTACAAAGTTTTGTAGCAACCTCAGGAATATTTAAAAATTTAAACAGTTTTCTTTTTTATTAATTTTCACGATTGAATAGTTTTTGCGATTAATAAAATATGAAGCGAGTTAATTTGGATTTAAATATAGATGTCGAAAAAAACTTTCCGGATATGCAAACTTATTAAACAAATGAAAACGAGAAGAAAACTTAGAAAAAACGAATGCAAAAATAACAACGGTTTTTCAAAAACCAACTATTTCTCAAGAAAACAAAGACCTTCTGTCTAGATCAACGGCGGGATTAGAAACTGAACCAAATGGTGTCCGATTTTTTAATTCCTACAGTATGCTCGACTACTGATAAAGAACTACTGGAGAATGAATTTGAAGCCAGTGTCCATATTCAGCCACAGTCAACTTTTAGCAAAGATTGTAAACTTGATGACGGTGAAGAGAAATTTTTGCCATTTTCTGAACATCCAGAGTTATAGCCAAAAGTTTTATTTATTATTAGTAGATAATGAACCTGGTCATTATCAGATTAAAAGTCAGATTTACCCTAAAGACAAATCAAGACGTAAGTTTTCTGACACGTATTTTACTAGAATTTTACATAATAATGAAAAAGTTAAACGAGAATGGTTGTTATATTCTAAAGAAAAGAATTCGGTATATTGTTTTTATTGCAAAATCTTTAATGTTGCAAATTCTGTGTTTAATGATTGGCATCATTTCAGTGAGCATTTAAGCTGCCACGAAAAAAGTAAGTTACATTTCCAGAATTTGAAGCTATAGAACTATAGATTCTGAAGCACAAAAGATATTCAATAAAGAAACAAAATATTGGCATGCCGTTATTGAGCGTATTTTTTAAACGATTCAATTTTTGGCTGAACCTATTATGTCAACCGGTCTCAAATGAAAGCGCACAAAAATATGCCCCATTATCGTGGGAACAAAATCCGAAACGAAGTGATAACTTTATTAGGAAGTTACATTTAAAATTTGAAACATGGCTAAACAAGCCAAATATTTTTGGATCATCCTCAACTGTACACTCGATGTTAGCCACCAAGAACAGATTTCAGTATGTATCAAATTCGTAAATTTAAACGATTTATGATTGTGGACCAGAACAGGCTAAATTAGGCCTATCGTGCTAAAGCAGGAGGAAGGATAGAGGGATAATGAATTGCCAATAGATGTCTATGAACAGCTACCTTAAATTTTCTCATATCATAAGTGAGAGGAAAACAGGAACTAGGGAGATCATTCCAGAGTTTAGAAACCGTGTAGAAAAATGTGGATTGCATCCGTTTGGTACGACAAGTGGAGATTTGTACTGCATACTGATTATGTGAATGAGCGAACCGAGTGTTTCTCGCAAAGATAGCTCGAGATGGTATCAAAGAATATAATTCAGCAGCACAATATCCGTTGTAAAAACGATAATACAAAGAAAGAACTGAAACCATCCTTCTATGCTCAAGGGACTGTATGTGAGAAGTTAAGGACGAGTCATTTATAAGCCTAATCGCTCTCTTTTGAATACGATCAACGATATCGAGAGCGTATTGGGGAGCACTAACCCAAAGGTGAGAATTATATTCCAAGTAAGGCCGAATTTGGGCCTTATACTTCAGAAGGAGTTGTCGAGAGGTAAAGTACTGCTTAGATCTGTACAAAAAGCCTATTTTACGAGCAGCTATTTTGGTAGCTGACAGAAGATGGTCAATCCATGAGAGATTTGAAGATACAGTCATACTCAACAGAGTAATAGAGTCTGAAAACTTAAGAATTGAGCCATTCATACTTACAACAGGAAATGATCGATCTTTTTTGGCGGACACAAGGCAACACTGAGTTTTGTTAGCATTAAATTTAACTAGATCATTGTTGGTTGAATTTGCCATTTCAGCTTTAATTTCTTGAATTGACATAGAAGGCGGATTATCACAATGAGTAGACTGAGATGAACAACAGCGAAGAGTGCTATCGTCAGCAAAGCAATGAATGGGGTTAGTTGTTGAAGAAATAAGGTCATTTATGTACAGTAGAAGAAGTGTAGGCGCTATTACAGATACCTGTGGTACGCCCTCGTTAATGCTAACTTCTTTTGAAAAAAAGCCATCAACTACGACACGTATTCGTCATTTACTAAGGAAACTAGAAACCCAGTTGATGAGCGTATCATTTAACCCAGCGAGGTGAGTTTGGCAAGTAAACACTTATGCCAAACTTGGTCAAATGCCTTTGAGATATCTAAAGCGACTACAACTATTTCACCGGACTGCTCTACTGTATTGTTCCAAGCTTGGGTCACATATGAAAGAAGATCGCCTGTTGAACGACTTTGCCTAAAACCATATTGGTGGTCACTAAGGAGTTTGTTAGTTTCAAGGAACGTGGGCAGTTGCTGATTGATTGCTTTTTCCATGATTTTAGACAAAATGGAAGTGATGGCAATTGGTCGGTAATTTGAGGGATCGGTCTTAACGCCTTTTTTGGGAATAGGTTGAACATTTGCTAACTTCCATGATGAACGGAATTCCTCAGAAGACATAGAGATCGTATAGAGCTTAGATAGGACTGGTACTAGTTCAGGGGAACATTTCTTTAAGACAATAGCTGGTATACCGTCTGGGCCAGTCGCCTTATTAAGATCAAGCCTACTGATGATCGATTCCAAGAGCTTGTACCGAAAATGAATTGGTTTTATAGCGTATGAAGAAGAGTTGACTAGGGGCAGATCTTTTCCAGAATCATTGAGACACGAGTTTGATGTAAATAAATCCACAAAAACGTTGGCTTTGTCTATAGAATCAGCAACTACCGATCCGTCAATAGACGTCAGGGGGGGAAATGAATACTAATGGCTTTAGCTAAAGACCAAAATTTACGACTGCCTAAAGGAGATGTAGCTAGTTCATTGCATTTTCGTTGTTCGAACAACTTTTTAGTTTTAGTGATGACACTTTTGCAAATATTTCTAGTACCAACGTACTCTACATGACTGTCAACCGATTTATTAGATTTCCATTTAATGTAACATTTACTTTTTAAAGATGTTGCATCAACACAAGCCTTATTGAACCAGGGTTGGGAACGTGAATGACCTATACGGTACTGTTCTTTGGGAATGTATAACTCCATTCCCATGAGGATGACTTCAGATACTGAAAGAGCGATGTCCGAAGAAGAGGACAACTTAAAACAATATTCACACGATGGAAAGGTTGCAAAGAAATCCCGTAAATCACTCCATCGAGCTGACTTAAAACACCACAAGGTTCTATCGGTTTTGCGAACAACAGTGGAATTAGGTACAGTAGAAATGATTTTTATTAGACAATGGTCGAAAGAACGGAAGTTTTATAAACAAGAGGGTTTGATGTAAGAAAGAGATCTAGAAGATGTGGAGTATGGTTAGGGTTATCAGGGATTCTTGTGGGTTCAGAAATCATTTGTGTGAGATCACATGAAATAGCAAATATTTCTGCACTATGACCAGCGGGATTTGTAGTAAATGAAAACTGAACCCAATTAGAGTTATGAACATTGAAATCGCCTACAAATGAGATATCGCAAGATGGAAACTGAGACAGGAGAGTCAACTTTCATACTAAGGTAATCGAAGAAGTCTTGAAAGTTGCTGTCATTAGGAGACCTACAACAGTAGAATTTCACAAAATTAGGACCAAAATGTTTAAACCAAATCACGTCAAAATTTTTATTTTCTAAAAAAGAAACCCTCTTACAAGCAATTCTGTCCTTGATGTAGGCACATACACCTCCTTTATAGCGAAAGTTAGGGTGAAGGTGGTATTGAGGAAATTGCAAGTCGGAGCTTTCAGAGGAGAAATATTACCGGTGAAGGTTTAACAATTTTTTTGTTATTAACGTTAGAAAAGTATGGATTAGGTATTTTTAATTTACGCTGTCAAGGCTACGACAACCGGGCAAACATGAAGGGTAATTTAAATAAATTCTTGACAAAGGGAACAAAGGACGTTCCCGAAACGTTGAATTAATTTTTACGTTTATTTACACAAGTTTTAAAGAAAAATTGTCTTATTTAGACATGAATACTGTGAAATCTAAATAGAAATATATATATATATATATATATATATATATATATATATATATATATATATATATATATATATATATATATATATATATATATATATATATATATATATATATAATACTAATGTTAAACTGTAACATTTGTTGTTCTTTTTTCAATTAACTACTGTAGCCTTCTTTTATGCTGTTAGTATGTTCTATATATTCAATTTTTCATTTCTTGAAAGCTATTTCTTCCAATTACCACTTACGATTTTTGTAGATAGTATATAAGGTTTGGATAGAAGTTCTACTTCCTTAAGATAATAGGGTTTTAGTTTGTTTGTTCTATTATAAAAGACAACTTTAAGGAGCGAGCCAAGTTAGTAGATTATGTAATTTCTGCATTTGGCTTTAATTGCCTGCCTATAAACTACATAGAGATCGTGGAAGAAGAAAGAAACAAAGACGATGTATGTATTATAAAAAATGTTTTACTAAAGCTGGGAAAACCTATTTCTCGAGATCTACAGCACCATTTTGTAGAATACCGGAAGCAATTGACATAGAGGAAAATAAGCTCGTTGCAATAAACAATGCAATACCCCAGTTTGTAAGAGTAAGAAGCTATATAACAAACGAACTAAAACCCTACCATCTTAAGAAAATAGAATCTCCATCCAAAGCTTATGTACTATCTACAAGAAGCGTTAGTTGGAATTGGAAGCAGTAGCTTTAAAGAAACAAAGAATAGAATATATTGAACAGACTTACAGCGTGAAAAGAGACTAGAGTAGTCTATTGGAAAAAAGAACAACGAATGTTACAGTTTAGTGACCATATAATTAACTATTTTAGGACATTTTGAAAGAATCTGGATACGTTTGGAACTTATAATAGGTATTCTTTCGTTGTTATTAAAAAAAGGCAATATCCTATAGTGAGAGTTCTGACAGAAACGGGTGGTTTCAAGGCTGTTTACTTTTTAAGAGGTTACATTTTTAAAACCAGATAGATATGCCCTTAAAAGAGACGGTTGTATATTTATTCCTTATAATGGTATGGATATAATTACCTTAAGAACACTGGAATCATTTGTTACGTTTAAAACTAATGGAGTTAGCACATTTAATGGGAATTCGTTTGCTAAGATAGTAGATGTGGGGCATGGTAAAAGCTTTAAAAAATGTAGAAAATGTAAATTTCTCGCAACAAGACATGGAAAAAGTTTATCGAAGTTTCTATGCAAGAAATGAAACGTATTATAATATAAAGGCTAGACCCTGTAGGAGCAGTTATCCAAGGGTACAAAATTAGTTATAATAGGTATTAAGCCTAAAGTACATACAGTAAAAGATTAACTCGAATGGGACTTGAACCCACGATCTCCACTTTGCTAGAGTGGGGCTCTTCAATCTGAGCTATCCAGGAGGCAAGTCATAATCGATTCAAACTTAAACTGTATGTACTTCCCTAGTTACGATGTATTATAATTTTTATACACCTCGATAGCCCAGATGGAAGAGCCCGACTCTAGAAAAGTGGAGCTCGTAGGTTCAAGTTCCACTCGAGTTAATCTTGTACTGTATGTGCTTTAAAAGTTAATTTTAAATAAAATACAATTAATGTTCGTTCATTAAAAAACAATTTTTATAGTTATCTATTAGTGTTGCATACAGCAAATAAAAATTAATAATCAGTAATGTGTTATCATGTGCGAAACCTTAGCGAATTGCAGGCTCACATGAAATTCACGAAAAGTTGACTGTGATCCTTCTTTGTGTGTATAAAAATTATAATACATCGTAACCAGGGAAGTACATACAGTTTAAGTTTGAATCGATTGTGGCTTGCCTCCTCGATAACTCAAATGGAAGAGCCCCACTCTAGCAAAGTGAAGGTCGTGGGTTCAAGTCCCACTCGAGTTAATCTTTTACTGTATGCACTTTAACAGTTAATTTTAATAATTTTTAATAATTAATGATTATTAAATTGAACTTCTGTTCGTTCATTAAAAAACAATTTTTATAGTTATCTGTTAGTGTTGCATACAGCAAATAAAAATTAACAATCAGTAATGTGTTGTCATGTGCGAAACCTTAGCGAATTGCGGGCTCACATGACATTCACGAAAAGTTGACTATGATCCTTCTTTGTGTGTATAAAAATTATAATACATCGTAACCAGGGAAGTACATACAGTTTAAGTTTGAATCGATTGTGGCGTACCTCCTCGATAACTCAAATGGAAGAGCCCCACTCTAGCAAAGTGGAGGTCGTGGGTTCAAGTCCCACTCGAGTTAATCATTTACTGTATGTACTTTAACAGTTAATTTTAAATATAATACAATTAATGATTATTAAATTGAACTTTTGTTCGTTAATTAAAAAACAATTTTTATAGTTATCTGTTAGTGTTGCATGCATCAAATAAAAATTAACAATCAGTAATGTGTTGTCGTGTGGAAACCTTAGCGAAGTGGAGGTCGTGGGTTCAAGTCCCACTCGACTTAATCTTTTACTGTATCTACTTTAAAAGTTAATTTTAAATAAAATACAATTTATGATTATTAAATTAAACGTCTGTTTGCTCATTGCAACACAATTTAAATTAAAATTAAATTTGATGTATCAAAGCACACGCCTATTAGACATAAAGAAAGAATTGTATTTTGAGTGTAAAATTGTTACCTATTATCGTGTAAAATAAAAGTGTTGCAAAACTTGTTTATTTGTTTTATTTAAATTATAACTAAATTGTATTGGAGGAATGGGTATATGCACTCGGCAACGTTCGGATAGGATCGTGATTTTCACCTATATGAAAAGAAGCCGGCAATTAAGATACATTAAACGTGTCTGCGGTTTCTGCCCTCCAGGGGCTGGAATTTTAAAACTACACAGGGCACATGCGTGGAGTGAATATACTCTACCTAAATATATAAAATTGAGTTATCTTATGCTTAGCGTTCTTTCTTTCTAAGTATAAAAATTGTTGAAATTTTCCATTCTTGTGTGACGTTTATTGTGAGGGGGGAATTTCATGTTTAGACAAACCGGGAGGCAAAACTGCCTGTGCCAGCTCTGAAGTCCGCTTGCGTGTGTATTGTATGAAACGCAGATAAATTTAAGCAAATGCTTTAGATATTGAACTCTTATACTATGTATGTTTCACATATTACTTGAATTATTTTTTAAATTAATATTATTTATTTCATTGGTGCATTGCGTTAAATGATCTTCGTGGAGTACTGAGAGCCACAAAAGTTATGATACTAACCTAAAACTGCAAACAAATAATTAAAAAACTTTTCTCATTAAAAAACGATATTTTGCATCATTTTTAGTGTAAAAAGTTATCATTCAGTACCCTAGCGCAATAAAAAATTTAATGCACGCTACGCTTTCTTGATTTAAAAGATACAATTGTAAATGTAGAAACGTCACTAAAATATGGATTGACAACAGGACTAAACTTCATTTGTACAGATGCTAAAAATTTTAGGTGATTATGCCTTTGATTTCATGTTTTGAAGTAATATTTTTAAATGGGTGAAACGTAATTAAGCCATTGCATACTTATTAAACCATTACAGATAAATTTCCCACAACGATAATTAAATATTAAATATGACATTATTATAAAATATTTTTTATTAACCAACACTTATGACCCCTTAGTAAAACCATTTTTTTTAATACATGCAAAAAATCATATTGTATGCAACTAGTGCAAAAAGTGTTCATTGCACTCGACATGTTGTCCAACTCGGCTTAAATGCCTCGTTGGGCAAACGCACGTCGCAATAAACACTTTTCGGACTTGTTACATACACTGTGTCTTGGATTTCTGGACATAGGGAATTCCCATGTTCAAATAAACTATTGTAAATATTGGCTCCCCTAATTATTTTACAGTATAATGTCAAATGTAAAACTTCTTAAGGAAAAAAGGCTGCTTCTTATGTTACAATTCCATTTACATTTGGTTCATCCGTTTTCGAGAAATTTAGGAAAAACTTAAGGGCTTTTTCGTAACTGGTCAAGGTTGCTTTGCTTTAGACAGACAATGCTAACAATAATTATTAATTGTCATTGTAAATCATTCATTGTTCAAAAACAATTCATTCATCATTAAAACTTTATTTGGGACAGATTATTACTTTTTAAAGAAAAATTTGTTTATAAAAATGAATTATTACACCATTGAAGAATATTGTTTAGTTGCAAACGGAGATTTATTTGAACACTTGATCAAATAGTAGAAATAATGATTTTTTGTTATTTATTTTCCAATTTTCATAATTAATTTGTTTATTTAGAATATCATCTTCTTGTTTATAACAGACTTATTTTATTTGTGCTCCTTATTGTATTTATCCTGACACTTACATGGCTTATTAACGTTACGGGTTACATAAAATCCCTTAAGTTTTTCCTAATTTTCTCGTAAACGGATGAACCAAATGTAAATGCAATTGTAACATAAGAAGCAGCCTTTTTTCCTTAAGAAGTTTTATATTTGACATTTTACTGTAAAATAATTAGAGGAGCCAATATTTACAATACTTTATTTTAACATGGGAATTCCCTATGTCCAGAAATTCAAGAGACACAGTGTATATAACTATATTTATATTTGGAAGTATAAAATTTAAAAACTACAATTACAAATAATAATAGTAAAAATTTAACACAAATATAAGTATCAACCTAAGCCAAATATAATGTTTCCCTTATATTAGTGTTTTACAACTTACTTAATCCAATGAAACGAGGTATTTCTAATAGACGAATTAAAAGTGACTTTAATAACTGTATTTCTGTATTGAAAGCAAAATTCTGGTATATCCTAATAATTTGAAGAGTTTTAGAAATAGACTTGGAACTGTCGTGTATTCGTCATTTACGAAATGAATTTTAATAGCTCTCTAAATTTTTATTACACATAATTTTAAAATTAATGTTTAGTGGCTACACATAAATAACAAATTATATTTTTATGTATAATATTTAAAGTATAATAAATTTTGTAAATCGTGGTGGCAAATAGCACAAAATTGGCATTCATAAATTTAATTTAATAAAATGCCAAAATAATGTTGAATTAGTCATATTATTAAAAATATGAACAAAAACGATAAATATCAAATCTCTAATTGCTTCTAATTTAAATGTTTAATTCCTAGATACATTTCTATTGAAAAATATTGTAACCAAGTCGAATACTAATGCACGATAAATGATCTCGACTTTTTTAACTTAATCGCTATATTTATACACTATTATCAAACTAAACCCTGCTCAAAGGTTTTTAGTAAATCATCTTAAAATAATCCCTATCATCACGCAAGATTATAATTTTTCAACTAATAATAGGAACCAATAATGTATAAGAACCTAAAATCCTTAAATTTGGTATTTGCCCATAATAATAAGATTACCCTATACCAGTTAAGTTTTGAATAGTATACGGAGTGAATTTGAGAGTGAATAATGGTTTTTCCGAAGAGTTGTGATTATATTTGTAAAAAAATTCAAGATGTTGTTCTTGTATCGTTTGCGTCATGTTTCCTTTTTAGGATTTCACTCCGCAAAGATATGCAATTGATTCTCGTTTGTGATAGGTTGATTGCGATTTTGGAGCGAAAACTTTATGCCGTTTGTCAAGATGCTTGACTAAAGGTATTTAAGCGAGAGCCTATTACAGCAGAAGGGAGTCCCTCGGCAAAAGAACTCGAATAAAGGGGAATCGTGCGTAAAGTTTTTAAGTGACCTTAAAACGGTTAGTGCTGGTTTTTGTTTGCAAACATTTAGCGCTGCAGTTCATATAAGTTGACTGAAAAAACCCATAGTGGGGATGAAGTATTTAAACATTTATGAATAGAAGGATTTATCGCGAATTGAAAGGCATTACTACTTTTTTTCTTTCAAGAATTTTCGAAGTGGTAAGGCAGAGTTAAACGTAAAACAGCAAATATTAAGGTAAATGTGTTCAGTATTGAAGGGTGTGATCTAACGAAGAAACCTAAAGTAAAACTTTAAGTAACAAAATTAAAGCGTGTTGATTAAGTTAGATAATAGTGAATATTATAGTCATTAATTCTGGTATATGTGCAATCGTCAATAGTGCCAAATCGATTATATAAAGGCGTCTAAGAATTATAATAAGTGGAAATAAATATCTGTTGTGACAAACATTTCTTTTAAAGGGCAACAATAAATCAGATTGCCCATTTGTTATATACGTGGTAAGCGGGGGAGCAACAGACAGTTACGTTCGCGAGTGGTACAATGGCTAAATTACTTAGATACTACGGCTGCTTTCTGTTTTTTTTGTGACAAGTGTGGGTTCATATTAAAGAATTACTTAAAGCAAGCCACGCCCTATGAACATCACATTAAACCGGACAAAGGATTAGCTGATGTAATTGTAAGAATAATTTTAGATCTTTAAAGGATAGAAGTGAGATTATCTTTAAAGTTATTGTCTTAAGATATTGATCTTTTTTGGGTTTTTTAATGGTGTATCTGTATATTAAAGTTGTACTATGTAAACGTTTCGCTAACACTTACAGTTATCTGCGTCAGTAGTAATATTGTGTATTAAATAAAACATGTTGAAACAATTTTGTGAAATTTGAAAAATTAAAACATAATACATAATCTTGATATTAATATATTAATATTATATGTATGTAGATATAGAAGGTTATGCAATCGACTTTTCTTTGGTAGTATATATATATATATATATATATATATATATATATAGATGTGTGTGTATGTGGGTAGATATAGAATATTATTCAATCGATTTTTCTTTCACTAACGCTACAAGGATCTATTTATCTCATTTTACAACGTGTCTTTGTGTGTGTGTGTGTGTGTGTGTGTGTGTGTGTGTGTGGTGTGCATGTGCATGTGCGTGTGCTTGTGCGTGTGCCTGTGCGTGTACGTGTGAGCGTGCGTGAGCTTGTGCTTGTGTGTTCGTGTGCGTGTGCGTGTGAGCCTGCGCGTGCTCGTGCGTGTACGTGTGCGTGTGCGCGTGCGCGTGAACTTGTGCGTGTTTATATTTAAACTTGATTTCATTTCTCCTGGAGCTGACAGATTTTAGGAGAAATTCAGCGGCGGAGGCGGGGGTTTATTAGGGGCAGTTTTGGCTTTTTATCACATACTAGCCGTACCCGTCGCGCGTTGCTGCGATCTCAGAATTGTGGGGGGGGGGGCGATATTAAAATTTTGTGATACACGTGTCTCATAATTTTAATTGAAGAGTATGTTTACCAATTGTCGAGTCAATCGACCCATAGAATAAAAAGTTTCACAAAAATATTGAACCCCCATTTCACCCCACTTAGGGGTGGAATTTCGCGAAAAACTCTTTCGTAGTGGATACGTACACTTCACAAAGAACTCACTCTCGATCGATAAATCACGACCGATGCAGGTGTTAAATGACATTTGCTGTGCGCAAACTGTCAAACGCGCGAAGTTTAAATAGTCGTTAAGTTTTTTAAATTTTCTACGCAATTTTCTTAATTTTTCTTTCCGTAAGAAACTTCTGCAAAGTATTATAAAACTTAAAAAAAAACTATGAAATCTGTAAGGTCGTTCACAAGTTATGGCGTGACCATGGAAAATAGGTATGTATAGATTTCTGAAACAGCTTAAATACAGCGATTAATTAAGTTCTGAACAATTGTTTGATACATAGCGTAATTTAGCGACAAAAAGATTCCTAAGGTAGATTAGTGTTAGCTCAAATTTGTTCAATATCTCAACTTTAAAGGAAAATGTGTAAATACATTTTTTAAACAAAATTTAATTTTACATAATTTTACTTTATAAAGTTTTTTAATACGCAGACAAATACATCTAAAAATTAATTAAATAAGATTGAAAATGCTTAAACTGTATTGTCGATATTTTATAGAAGCGGGCTGCTTTGGAATTTTGACATGAAGTTTTGAACGTTTATCTAACATAGATTATTGTTTCGTTTTTGAATTTTTGCCTATTTTCGTTAAGAACGTATTAAATTGATTTCATTCAATTTCTACTTTGTATGTTGGGAGTTCGTGTGTTGTTCCACACTAGATAATTTTATTAATATATAATTAAGTAATTGATTAAACAAACCATCCATTGATTGAATTAAAGACGAATCGAATTATCTATTAATCAAATAATGGTTCAATCAATAAACGATTATTCAGATAATCGATTAATCAGATGATCGATTAATCAATAATCGATTAATCAGATAATCAATTAATCGATATTTTCGCCCATCCGTAATAATGGTATAATAAAAAACAAGATATGGTATGTATCGGTTCAAATTTCATTCAATCTGAGAATGACGTCTTGAGAGTATTGATGCGAGTAAAATAAGAATTGGTTTAATTATAAGAACTTTAACTATTTATTAAACACATTATCAGCACTTGCTTGTTAACATATAACCTTACTTCTAACTTACTAACAACCAGAGAATACAAAAATCTTGCAGTTGCAACTGTTACCATAGCGTACAGATTTTTAACACGCCTCTCAACTGCAACTAGGCAATCGCTTAAAATTATTTTAGTAAAATGATATTTCAATAAACCTAATGTTTTAAAAGTTAAGAGTTCCATATAGATGTTCTAGACAATCCTCAGGTCTGACTTAAAGTATTAGTCAAAGCCCAAATAAATGACGTTTTTCCGCCTTTGACTAAAGAATTTTCGTCAAAACTAGGAGAGACTAATTTGGTCAGGCAAACGTCGAAACTCAATTTCATGAAATCGGGGTTTGACCAATCAAACTTCAATTAGGTATTAGAATGTCTTAGTTTGTTAGATGAGGTATAATAAAACGAATTTTTTTAATTTTAATCTTTATTGTTTTATTATTGTCGTAATTAAAATAAAAAATTAGTCTTTATTCTGACATGGTGAGGCATTATGACATTTAGAATTGCACAATACGTTAGATCTTTTAAATTTACATAATTTGTAAGAGCATTTTTTATTGCAGTGGCATTTTATAAAGCCTTGGCCCCCAAATTTAGAATCTTTTGCACTGATTTTCTTAGAGACAGCTGAACGTCGGGTACATCTTCGAAATTAAGAAAACTTTCTTTGCATTCTTTTATTTGATTCCTCGAAAAAAGTGTGTTTATTGTTCCGTGTTTCGTCCCTACTCTGTATAATCCATCAACTGTTTTATCTTGTATGATAGCCAAAACATTTCGAGCATCTGCTTTGGCTCTATCGAAGCTGGGAATAGGTATGGTTACAGTTTTTCCAATCGCGATTGGCGGAAATTTTTGTTTAGTTAATTGTTTCATAACATTACCCTGAACTTTAAGACCTTCAATCGCCTTTTCTTTATTTATTTTTATATTTTCTGTCTGTGCACAACGCATGCATGTAACTTTACTTCCGAAGCCTTCACAGTCTGCACCAAGTGTGCTGTCAGCACACACAACATGCACGACCTGATTACAAATTATGCACGTATGTGCGCCTCAGCTCTCTTTTTGGCAAATACAACAAACCATATCCGAAGAAGTAATCTCAACTGTTGAAGAATTTTCTTCATCTCGTAGTGACAACGATACAGGGACTTTGTCAATATACCGAGCTGGTAGCGTAGTGGTGACACGATCTGCTTAGTACTCGGGAGGTAATGGGTTCGATTCCCGTTACCGTCTACCTTGTATGAGGTTTTTTCAGGGGGTTTTCCTCATACACATGTAGCGGCATGGTCACTGCGTATATGCACACCATGTGCGGCTGCTTAGGCGAATGCTGGGGTAGTATTTTCCCCCTCATAACCCTAACTCCGTTCCTTCTGATCCTATCCTGACCACACCCATCCTTAATCCCATCATGCATATACATAATGTATGTATGTATGCTGGGAATCCATGATTGTGGCTGAAGGAGCTCGGAAAGCTCGAGCAGTCCGCCCTCCCCCTTGGGCAGGGAATGAAATACGTGACCTCTCTCTTGTCAATATAGTGATCCTTAGTTTTTTCTCCGATTGAAGTATCCTCTTTTACTGTTGACGACGACGGTCCAAGTATTTCTATTTCATCTCTTTGGGCTAAAATAAAATTCATATACTTAGGTAGTTAGCTAAACCAGATTACATGTAAATAACAATTACAAGTTAAAATTTTAAAAATACATGAAATACATGCTTATGATAGTACTACTAAATCAAATGTTTAGATTGAAACAGTTTTTTTTTAAGTTTATTCAAGGTTCTAGGTAAAGCAAGAGAGAGGCACGTATACGTACACTTAATGGGAAAGTTGCTACTTACTAGTATCATCAGTATCATTTTGCTTCTCACCAGATGGATTGATAGGGTTTTCTAACACTTCCTCTGTCTGAAGAACCTTTTTTATCGAATCTGGCAGGGTTTGAATTCCAACATGAGCTTTTCGTCCTAGAAAAGAATAATTCATAAAATGTTAAGTTTATTTATTTTCGCATTTATAATATTATATAGTTAGGATATCATATCACATTATATTATATTATGTTATGTTATATTGTACTCACCAAACATCACTTCAAACGGTGATTGTTGTATGCCATGATGGTATGCGCAATTTTTCTGCAGTTGACAGAATGGGAGGGCCTGGCTCCAACGATTAGTTTTATTATAGTTTGCCATGCACTATGGACAATTCGGGCCACATAACTTTTAACTCTTTTACGACACGGTTGGCGAATTCTCGTCCGTTGTCTGATTGAAGCAAAGAAGGCGCACCCAAAGTACAAAAAATATCAAGGAGAAAGTGAGCTACTTCCTGTGTTCTTTTTTTGTGTTAAGGGACGTAGAATCAAAAATGTTGGCAAATGATCTTGATAGTTTAAAATATACTTGTAATCACGATCAGGACACGTTTGCATATCTATAAGGTCTACTTGTCTCTGTGCGCGAATCTCTTTAAACAATAACGGTTTAACGACTAGCCCCTTTTTAGGGTAACTTTTTTGTTGTGACACGTTTGGCATAAATCCAAGCAATAGTGTACGCACTCTTTTGTGAAATTTGCATACTTTTTATTTAAGGCTTTCATTGTGAGATTTCTACCACCATGATGAACACGTTCAATCACATCGAATAACTCGTCGTCTGTAACGTAGTATTGTATATTTTTTGTATCTGATAATGGCTTGATACATTTTTTTCGTCCCCAAAACACACAACGTCGTAGTGTTTGAGACGGCGATACTGTAAATATGTTTTCTTTATAGCTACTTTAGCTGATTCTTTTAAGGCGTATTTATCCACGTTTTCAGTAACAACACTGTTTGATTCGCTCATTTTTAATCTTACACACCCGCACGCTCAATGTACAAACATGAAATGACAAAATAACTTATCGGAATACCGCAAGAGACGCGTATAAACCTGTTACAAGTGCAGTACAAATCAACGTTTGACCGAGTCTGCCGGTCGTTTCTAGGATCGACTAGGCAAAGTCCGAAACAGATTATTTTACTTTCGACGTTTGACTGAAAAGTTAGGAACTTCTAGGTTTGACTAAACATGCTTCAGTCAAAGGCCGAAATTGGAATATATTTCGGGGTTTCCCCGAAGGCTTTGGTCATACCTAGGATAAACCAGTCATTCCGGGAAGAGACTGCATGTCGATCTTTGACTATAACATAGATATCAGAGATATTAAGATTAGGTATTTGGAACATTGCACAATTTAAAACAAAACCTAAACAAAATTAAGCTTGTAAGTAGTTAGTTTAGCTAAGGAACAAAAAAATTGTAAAGAATTTTTACAATTACAATTATTTTTCGATTCGAATTAATTTTCTTATAAAGGAAAAATATTTCACTTGCAAAAATATCAGCATGATTTTCTCCTACATATTGTAGGTATATTAATTTTTATCAACTAAATTCCTTATGAAATGGTATTTGGTATCAATGTCTCGACCTCTTACCTTTAAATGAACCTTTAGCAATGCTAATTGCTCCTTGATTATCGAAATATAAGACACAATCAGTTAATTTTCTATTTAATAGCTCTTCAGCTTAGGTTTTTACAAATAATAATTCATAAAATGTTACTGTTGATGAAATGTATTCTGCTTCTGTGCTGCTTAAAGACACTGTATCCTGTTTTCGGGAAAACCAGGCGATATGATTACCCAAAAAATAAAGTATGCCACTGGGCATGCTTTTCTGATCATTGCATTAGTAGCCCAGTCAGAGTCAGAATAGGCGCATATTATTATTTTACTTTCAATATTTTTTTCACAGACAAAGCAAAAATTAATAGTATCTTTCAAATATTTTATGACTCGTTTTGCAGCTTTCCACAAAATAGGATTAGGACAGTCAAGAAATTGACTTAAATAGGATATTGAATGCATTATATCTGGACGGCTGCCTAAAGCAATGTACATGAGACTCCTAATTAATTATCTGTACGGTATAGACGTAGACATTTCATCATCAGTCTTCTGTACCTGGAAACCTGGTTCCATTGATGTTTTACTAGTTTTACAATCTGACATATTAAATTTTTTTAATACCTTTTCAATCAGAGACTTTTGTGAGATACGCATTTGATTTTTCTCACACTCAAAATCAACTCCAAAAAACTATTAACAAAATCAAGATTTTTCGCATTAAACTCTCGTTTCAAAGATTCCATCACTTCCATAACTACGGCACTATCTCCGCACACTACGATATCATCAACCCAAAGCAACATAAACACATTTTACTTGATGTACACACAACAATCACTTTTAGAACTTTGAAAACCAATTTTGACTGCAAATTCGTTGAATCGATTGTTCCAACACTTTGATGATCCTTTGAGTCCGTACAGAGTTGTAATACTTTACTTCCTTTGTACCCTTTTGGGCAATAAATAACACTAGCCATTTTTAGCTACAGGTGAATAAATATCTGAGAAAATTTCTTCTTCGTAGCCCTTGGCGACTAAACGGGCCTTTTTTGTAGCATCCAATCTTGTTTTAAATACCCACCTTGTATTTGTGACTTGTTGGTTACTGGATATTCTTGTAACTTTTGACCAAGAGTTCATTTTTTCAAGACGTTTTATTTCAGTTTTGATTGCCTGTTCCCATTCCGTTGTTTGTATCGCCTCTTTATGAGTTATTGGATCAGTTGAGGCGCACAGGCAATAGGTATAATAAACCTCGTAGTCTTCATATTTTTTTGGTAGTTTTGGAATTCTTTTTGGTTTTCATCTTTAGAATTTTTATTTTTTTTTTACTACTTATTTCCTTCTTCATTTTCAGCTTAATTTTCACTTTCATTTCCTTCATTATCTGATTTTTCTTGCATACGTTCATTATTCTTATTTTAAAGAAAATATTCGGGTGATTCAGCTTTAATTAAATTATATATGATGTTTGTTTCGCAAAATTTTACGTTCGTAGAAATAATTATTTTATTCTTATCATGGTCCCATAGTCTGTATCCAGAACCACAATACGCAACCAACCTGGCTTCACCAGCTCTTGGTTCCAATTTATCTTTTCTAGGTAGTAAATGATACCATACTTTTGAACCGAATATTCTAAGCTTAGATAAATCCAATTTTCCTAAAAATATTTTTGCCGGTACTTCTCCTTGTAGAGCTACAGTGGGGGTTCTATTTATTTGAAACACCGCTGTTCGAACTGCTTCAGACCAAAGGTGTTTAAGAAGATTGGTATCAATGAACATGGCACGAACTTTATCTAAAATAGTACGATTTAAACGCTCAGATAGTGGATTTTGTTGCGGCGTATGACCTGCAGTAAACTCTTGAGTTATGCCATGTTTGAAACAATAGTCTTTAAAATAATTGGAAGAAAATTCTCCACCCCGGTCAGATCTAATGCGAGAAACGAAGGTTCCTTCAGTCTTCATCTTTTCTATATAATTTATTAAATGTGACACCTTTTCACTCTTTTCTTTCAACAAGTATACGTAAGTAAAATGGCAAAAGTCATCTCTTACTGAAATTTAATATCGCTCACCTGACAACATAGGCTCTTTAGAAGGTCCCCAAACGTCACGATATAATAACTGTCCAATTCTTGATGAACGTGGGTGTTTAACAAATGGTAGTCTAGTTGACTTTCCCTTCTGACAGAAATCACAAATTTCTTGAGCAAAAGGCAGTCCAAGTAACTGCAATCCTCTCCGATTGTCATGGCTTAAGCGCATATGCCAAATATCGTAGTTTTTGTTTTTTTCTGATAACATTAAATGTTCTGATTTTGCCACTGTAAGTTTTGCAATGAACAAATTTCTATAATATTCACAAACAAGTTTAAAATTATTTTTCATGATTTTTGCATAGTTATTCTCAAAAATAACTCTGAATCCTGCATTGATAATTTTTGGGACTGACAACACATTATAAGCAAAATCATCAATTATTAGAACTTCTATATTTGTTTTGCCAGAATATAGCTTTAATAGGCCTTTTTCACTAGCCATTAACATTCTACCATCAGCTACTTTTATTCCCATTGGCTCTATTTTATCAATCTTAACCATATATTTTCTTACTTCAGTACACACAAGATGATTTGTCGCTCCTGAATCAATAATAAAACAAATTTCATTTGACTCACATAAATCAGTTTGTTCTAATGAGAGCTACGCCACAAAAGAAATCTCATTTTCGTCTGTAAGATTAGCATTTCCTTGTTACTAACGTTTCTATTTTTATATCTAGAGTTATATCTTGCACGATAAGAACCTCTTGCACGACCACGACTTCTATAATTATTACCTCTAGGTTGATTATTATTTCTGAAAAAATTTTCTTGTGTATGATTATATAATCCGCACGAGAGACATTTAATCTTATTATTTCGTGCCCTTTCCTCTTTAACGTTAAATGAAGACTCATTTGAGGTATCGTATTTTTGAACTTCAACTCAGCATCTAGTAACTTACTTTTTACAAAATCAATTGTTAAAGTTTCATTTGCTGTTTCTAAAATTGTAATTACTGTTTCATATTTTGTTGGTAGTGTTAGTAAAAGGTGATACACCTTGTCATCTCCTTCGACTTTACTACCTGTAGATTCTAAATCATTTAGTAACTGATCATACACTGCAAAGTGGTCTTGTAATTCAGTTGTATCACTACTCTTTAATTGTAACAACTTTCGACGAGTAAACAATTTTGACAAACACTTTTCTTTCAAAACTCGTTCTAAATTCTCAATCATATCATTAGCTGTTTTTGCTGGTCTTACATATTCCAGATGTTTATCTGGTAAACACATGACAATTGTTGATCTAGCAATGGCATCCTGTTCTTTGTCTGATAAAGCTTGTTTTTATTATTTCTTCTTTTGCACCTTCATCTTCCAGAATATTCATAAGTCGAAACTTCCAGCTTTGAAAATTATTCGAGTTAAGCTGTGGATAATGGAATTTGCTTATTGATTCCAAATGTTTAAATATAAATTGTTCATTCACGGGAACTTTAGATATTTATTAATTTATAAATTTAATACTTTTCATTGAGCGAGTAAAATAAGAATTGGTTTAATTAAAAGAAACTATTTAAACACATGAGCAGCACTTGCTTGTAAACATACAGGGTCCGCCTTTGAGAGCTAATCCTATGAGTATCTGCTAAACCAAACTTACTATAATTTTGAAAATTTGGTGACAGGGTAATGATGTTAGGGCTAACTCATCTAAAATATTTTCACGTTCGTACCACTTCCGGTTATACCGGATGTCGGTACTTAGTCGCTTATTTTAAATAGAACACTCCGTATATTAATACATTTTTGGATTCTATGTCGAATTTTAAGGTAAATTTGTTAAATAAACTAGATACGAAATTTCAGTCGTTTTCAAAAATAAAACATTTTTCTAAAAAAATTGACAGATGCGGTCTTAGTAATAACTCGTTAATTGTTCTGTTCCTGTCAAACAATTTGAATAAAACTTTGAGGTGTTGTAGGCAAAGGTTTATTGCAACAGTCTGCAAAAAATGACATTTGTATTTTTCATAAAATAAAATTATGAATGTCTAAACTTGACTACCCAAAATCTATGACATTCTCCGTGAATTAAAATTAAATTCAAATAAGCTGTATTAGAATACTCAAGTCGAGCCATTTCATCAAGAAAAACAAACTGTCAACAATTTTATTAAATTATTGACTACAAAAGAAAAACAAAATGAATAAGCATCTTTATCGTGCAATGATGCGCTGATAAGTATGTATTACCTCCCAGTAAAAAGTAGTTTTTTCGATTTACTCATAAAGTATTAAATTTTTACACTTATGTTGTATATCGAATATGAAAAAATGACTTAGAAAATTTCTATTTGGCAAAAATGACTTTTGAATCACAAAATTATCAATTTTTATAATTTTTTGCAGTAACTTATTTAAATATTTTTCTTTATTTCAATTCTCAATTATTTGGTTTCCATGGTGACTACGTACAAGGAATACTAGATTTAAGTATGTAGCTCATTTTTATAACAAATTTTAAAATTGGGACTTTTTTGATAATAAGTATGAAACTGTTACGTTTAGGCAAATAAAGTTTTAAACAAATTTACCTTAATTTTTGACGTTAAATCGATCTGAGTAATAAAAAAAAGGGGTTTCCATTTGATTATTTTGAGTAACTTGCATTTTTTGATAGTCAAGTTTAGACATTCATAATTTTATTTTTATGAAAATACAAATGTGGTACGAACGTGAAAATATTTTAGATGAGTTAGCCCTAATATCATTACCCTGTCACCAAATTTTCAAAATTATAGTAAGTTTGGTTTAGCAGATACTCATAGAATCAGCTCCCTAAGGCGGACCCTGTATAACCTTACTTCTAAGTTACTAACCAGAGAATACAAAAATGATGCAGTTGTAACTGTTACCATAGAGTACAGATTTTTGACAGTGAGTAATTATTAAATCTTCCTGCTTTTATGAATTTTGTTAGTATTCATCAATAAGTAAATAAAGAAATGTGTTTTATTGCACCATTAATAGACGTTGTGCCCTTCGTGTGAAACTGGTCTCATCCTAGTATTTTAGTTCCTTTATCTATTGCAGTACTAATGCTAATACCACGGCACCAAACTGTACTAACAATACAAAATTTTTACAACTTCAGAAGGGTATTGTTTAGTTACCTCTGAATTCAATAAATTAGTGAACTTTCTTTAATTAGATTGTGCTAGAATAATCCAACACTGCAAGTGTATGACCATAGATTAAGTAATACTAATCTATGTATACTCGTATTTAACTTATAATACCGTTGGCACCTTAATGACCATTATGTCGTTTTCATTTTGTGATGAGTGATGAGAGTAACTGTTGACCATACGTTATTTTTAGTTACATAAAACTAAATGTTTTGTACTAAATATTTTACTGAATAGAAATCAATAAGTATATAATAGTAATAGTAAATCTTACATGTAAGATTTTATAAATTGTAACAGAAATTTTATTATTTTGCTCTATTACTCATACAAAACCAAATATGTTAGTCATTACTGTTCATTGCCACGAAATAAAAAAAAAATCTATTTTAGGACGCTAACCTGTAAGCCGTAATACATCATACAAAAATAAATAATAGGTAATCAAACCATTTCGAATATTTTTTCACGGGCGATAAAAATCTATGTATACGGTTTTAAAACACGGTGTTATTATTAAACGTGAAAATATTGATTTCTAATTTTACCTGCTTTTAATTAAAAATAGAACAAGTATTTAAAAATTTTATTTTTATTAATTTTACTTACCGCTCCATAGGTATTTTGGGTTATATCCTAAAATCCATATTAATTTATATTTAAGTTCGACAGCAATTTGATTGGTGTATGGAAGATAGTTTATTAACTGTTCCTTTAAGAATTTTAACATTTCTTCAACATCTGCGTCTGATTCATAAAAATTATTTACACGACTTCCCAATACTTGTAAAATAACAGCCACTTTGTGATTTGGCATAACTTCCTTACAACCAATACATTCCCACGTTACAGTAGTTTCATTACTATAAACAGGCAGAACGAGATCATGACATTTTCTACAAAGAATTCCACTCAAATTTGTACCTGATTCGGTTGGATCTTCACATCTGATACACCGACAGAAAAAGTGTTTTGTTCTGTTTAAATGCATCCGGCGTACAGGTGTTCCCCAAGTAAATCTCGTATAAGAATGAAATAATTCTTGTCCCTTCGCAATAGCGACAGTTGCTTTAACAATCATAGTATGATATTTATCAAAATTGTGCATCGTATTAGGTAGACACGAATGATTCATTAAACTACTTAAGGGAAACAATCCTCTTACACCAGTGCGACCCTTTTCGTTTCCAACAGTAACTTCAAACGAGTTTGCATCTAATATTGTACAAGTTAATCGCATGAGATTTTCTTGTTCTTCGTTAAAATTTAATCCCAACTTCTCTTTCAAAATATCTACCTCAAAACCGTGCTGTGCACCGGAATGGGATTTAAGAAGCTTTAAAAGAGTTTTTTTATTGTCAGTTAATAGAAGGGAACGTATCGGTGTTAAACACTTCAGTAAGGGTAAATTTATTTCAGACTGAAAGCATACAGTTTTCCAACGCGTTAAAAGTTCGCATTCTTTATTGTGTAAATCCGAATTTTCACATTTCTTCGAGCAAATTGGTAGTCCGCAGTTTTGTGAGCAGGGATATAAATTCGCTTGAGCGTAACAATTGACACAAACTATGGGGCATAGCATACTTGATCGCGGACCCAATATAATTGTATTATCCTTAAATATTATCTCACCTACTTTAATATCTCGATTTGCAAATAAACCACGCTCGCCGACATTCGACTCTTTTATAATCCAAGGTGGATCTTCTGTATATATATTATTGGATTTCAAGTGTTCTGTTATTAAATAATTTAATTTTTCCATAATTTATAGTGGATAAAAAGACCGTGAGTGATATACAAAGTACTCTTGTACACTAGTTGAGTAATTAAAAATAAATTTAATTAAAACATTTGGCGTGAATCTCTTAAGGTCACATTTTATAATCTATTGCCAATATCCATAACGCAATCATTCGATATTTATTATTCGATATCGAATTAGCGCTTCTTGCGTTTCAAGAATATGTTCCCAACTATAGCTGTAGAAGAATTAGCACTTGTCACAGTTTAGTTTTATGTAGCGCATGTTGCGTTTAAAAAAAACACTAATAAAAACTACTGTTCATTTTTACACACATCACTTCTCTACTTAACTTACTCCAAGACACCTTGAATTTGTATAAGCGCCAGAATATCACAGTATTTATAAAAGGTACACATAAAAAATGTTCCTGTAACTTATAAATTAATTTAAAAGCACTCGGTTTGTTTTCTTTTTGTAATCATTTAATTAAACGAGTTTAACGTTGCCAAATTATCTAATTAGGTAGAATACAAAATTCCCACGGCTTACGTTCTAAAAATTTGGCTGTTTTCTTCCCTTTAAGAGAGATTTATATTTCGAATCATAGCTTAATGACTATATTTTCTCTAGTGATTTGTTTTGTTGAACATTTTCTGATCGAGCATCAAATAAACCTACTATAATACTGGCGGTATGTAAAAGTAAAAAGATTACAAACTATAGGTGACATATTTAGTAAATTCCTTACTCAGAAATATGTGTGACATCTAACGAACTTTAAATATTTTTGCTGGTCAGCCACCTAACGTAAATACAAAGAGGGCTGATTATGATAATGTACCAATTATCAGATAACATCTAAATATCAATAGTAGAATGGGCCCAGAATAGGACAAAATGGAATAGGGGAAGCCACGCCCACTTTCACCACGTGGCCTCGCCCATTTTCCGCCCCTTTTTTTGATGGCTTCTTTTCCGGCGCCATTTTCAACCCCTTCATGGAATTTTCGCCTCTAATTAGGGCCCTTTTGGC